>VZTO01023038.1:18332-60962 GCA_013400615.1 Syrrhaptes paradoxus | reverse complement strand
AAAAAAAAAAAAAAAAAATCAGCTCAGCTGAAAAACAAGAATCTGGCTGTGTTCCAGCTCAAGCACTCTCTGCACGGCTTAGGCAGGGGTTAGCAATGCTGGCTTACTCAGAGTTTCACCAGTTCTTCTGCAGAGCGTGCCTACACAGCCTGGCCTTGGGAAGAACACCGTGTTACTTGCTCCCTTGTTTTTGGGGCAAAGTACTGAAAGTAACTAGCCCTTTTTTCCCCTGCCTTAATCTGAGTGACCGCATGATTACGGTTTGATAACCTTGAGGCAACGGATTTATTTTTTCCAAGACTGGAAAGTGTTAAAACAAGAGATTAGAGTTTTCCGAGGGCACTTCTGTTCCAGTACTGGTGTACTCGTATAATCACGACAGGTAGCATCACCCATGTCTTCACAATATTTTCCTCTACAGAGATTTTATGCTGTATCTAAACATATCTGAATCTAGACTTAGAGCACAAAACCTAAAAGAACCAGGTTTAACCATGACTTTAGCATTTTTGAAAAAACAAGCAAATAGAAGCCCGCTACCAGAGGCCGTTAGTGCCCAGTTGGGTTGAGGGCTCAAATCCATCTTCCCCTTCTCACCTCTCCCAGGCCCACATGCCAGCACAGCCAGTTCCTTAACGTGACCCCTGAGACAGTCACTGCATTTTCCCCTTGGCCATAAATGCGCTTGAAATTATCTAATGCTATGCCCAAGTGCACCCCAAATTATACCACCAGCTATGTGTGCCTAGGCAGGCAGCACGCCAAACAAACCCGATCAATGCTAACACTGCATCAAAATTATCTGGACTATTACACTTCAGTGCCTGTTTGTTTGCCTGTGAGGGAACTGACGGCTGGTAGCACTGTGCAACAACAAAGCAGGATGCAGAAAGCTCCTGAGATATTTTTTAGAACATTAGAACATGTTAAAGAAAAGCATGTATACTCAAAATATTATATCAGAGTTATTTCCTTCAATAGAAGAGATTTTGCTATTTTCAGGGAGAAATAATTTATGGATTCTCTGCTCTATATTTTTTTCTAGTCTGTCACCTAGGATGAAGTGTGGTGAATGATGAAGGAAACACAATGATAATAGTAGAAATAGACTTCTTCTATTATTAACTACATTTCAGTAAAGTTTTGTTCACAATTTTTACTAGCTGAGCATAAAGAACTATAGCGTTACCAGTGAATCCATCTCACTCTCTACATTTCCCTATTTATAAACAAACCGACTTCTCTTCTGCAGGAAATATTCTTAACTGAAGTCCTGAAACCAAAGGCATTCTTCACCAACCAGGGTAACTTCCATATTTCAACAAGAAATTTTGGTCATAGGTAGTACGGTGGGGGTGGAGGGCAGTTTAAAGCAAACACCCCAGCTTCTTGATGCCATTTGTATCATTCCATCATTTAGAAGCATGAAAACTGCTAAAAGCATTCAGATCAGAGGCTCGCCAGCTCCTGGATCTTACACCTGCCAGTATCTGGTGACAGATGCTTTTAGGGGAAGAACATGGGGAATACAGCAAGTGCACATTCTCAATCTGTTAACATCAAGCACATTTGTGATATTAGTATGAATGCTGGAGCATTCGGTTTCTGTTCAGATCAAAGAAATGTCTAATCACTCTAAGCTGGGGATTATTCCCATGTAATATCTGCTTGCTTCTGGTTAATGTTGCTCTATGCATGGAAGGGGGATAAGCAGGAGGCAGTGTTTTCAATTAGATCAGTAAAGCACAGAAACAGGGGCCCAGAGAGGCTGCATGATCTTCATCCATAAAGAATTGCAAACTGTTGAAGTTTGCCCTCGTTGGAGCAGGAGGGGGAACTTGACAACCGCTCTTCCAACCTCAAATATTCCATGATGCCAGGAATAAAACCCTCCAAAACATACAGTTAAAAATAATAGGTTTAAGCCATAAGTAAAATGAAATATTATTTTAGCTACTTGAGGACAGGTTTGCTGCCTCACTAAGTTGAAAACCTTCCTACCTACCTTCTTATAACTTTCACAAGAAGCTGGGGACAGACAGCAACAGCCAAATGAACCTACGTGCATGTTTTGTACCCAGACACTGTAGACCAACTTCAACCGCTAATCTGCGCAGGGACCGTTTTCTTGGGTGGGATGGCTGCAGTAAGTGCTCCACTTCATTTGTAACAGTTTCTCCTAATGTGGCTTTAAATCCCACATGAAAAGACAGACTTCCAGAGATTTTTAGGCACTTCACAGCTATTGATTGCAGTGGTGGCAACCCACCTGCTCTTCTCCTGTGATGTTGAAAATACTCCTTGGTGTTTATCTGCACTGTTAGATGCCCAAGCACCATTAAAATCTGTATTTGTAATATTTTATGATTAATTTTAGAGAATTCAACTAGGTTAGCGACACAGTGTTTAGTCCAATGGCCCATGCATTTCATTTTGACTGATTCTGATCTAGGTGTTCCTGCTCTGGCAGGGGGATTGGACTAGATGATCTTTCGAGGTCCCTTCCAATCCCTAACATTCTGTGATTCTGTGATTCCCACTAGATATTCTAAACACTGCTTAGGATAAAGCACCTAGCCACCACAGGTAATGGAGATAATGGAGATGACTGGGAAGGGAAGAAAATTATCAGATGAAATATACTCAAGATTATGAATTCCCTGTGGATTTAGCATTGCTAAAGGAACAAACAGACCAACATCCAACGAACAAGTGAAACTGTCAACTTCATTAATGATTAGCAAGCTACCGCAGGATTGAAGATTTATTTCAGAGGAAGGTTGAAGCAGCACTGGCAAACTAGTAAGGAACTGCAATATGGGCATAATTAGAGAGCAACTACAGCAATCAAATCTCAGATTTATAAAATACTAAAATAACAGAACATGCTTTGACACATTTGGTGGGAATAGGTGTGTATTTTAAAATTCACTTTATATCTCTCAGAAAACTTAATTATCTCATGGCAGTACTCATCCTGGAGGAAGAAACAGTATCTCACACAAAAGCAAATGCCTTTGCTTTGATCTGGAGAAGTATCAAGTCAATTTTGATACAGCAGTGAAGGAGTTTCCTCCTTTCCACCTCCACTGCCGTATGTAGCACACTGAAAGTAGGGGTAATGTAGTTGCTTTAATGTGGTCTCTTGTTTCAATTCTGCAAACCATTTTTCAAGAGTCTGTGAAAAGTAACAAAAGTTTTAGCACATCTATATTAGGAAAGATCATCTTCCTCTCACCCTCACAATCATCTCCAGATATGGGGTTTCATTTGAAGCAACTCCTACATTATCTTTGCAACATCAGCTTGGAACCATGATGAACTACCAGAAAAGAAAGTCTTGGCACAATGCAGCTTATTTTTGTGAGTTAAGGATAAAATATAATTTTACAAAAAGAAAAGCCCACAAGCCGGTTAGGTTCAAAACTGTTTTTACTGTGCCAAGTCAGAAAGCCTCAGGGAGTCTCCACAAGTGTTTTCTGCAGAGCCTTAACTCTCACCTCGGACAAAAACTAGCTCCTTCTGATCCTTTGTTTTTAAAAAGCACATAAACAAGCCAACAAAGTAATTTACACTGCACTCACACGGTCATTACAGCTGAACACAAAATAATTCTATTTCAAATGAATGACCTAAGGGTCTTGAAGCATCACCCACGATACCATCAGACTGCTACCTCATGCACTGCTGAGGAGGGAGCGCAAATACTGCAAATCTTGCAGCCCCCTCCAGCATTTGGGACAACCTCCCTTCCCTCAGCCCGTGCTTTAGGAGGAACTGGCACTTACCTGCAGCAGCACTGCTCCAAAGCACCAGCATTAGTCCTGGGGCTGCCTGGTGCTCTCGCTGTCACCACTAACCTTCGTTTGCTAACGCTCGTCTTCTGTGCAATGGGTTGGCTGCAGTGCCATGGAGGGAGGGGCCTTTTGCATCAGCAAGGGCATAGTGAGGCCAACGCTGCATATTTCTAAGCCACATTTGCTCTTTCTCTATCCTGGTGAAGCTTTAGTCAGCTGTGTTATTTGAATATTAGCACAAGTTTCAGTATAGAAATTGTAGCAAAAGATAGCAGATATGTAAGAAAGTATGTGTGGCTTTCTTTCTGAAAAAAGGAGAATAATTTGCTGATCACTAGGGTTATTTGTTTGCAGAAAGTTCAATGGAAGTACTTTGTCCTTTTCATAATTAAAAAACAAATAAATTTTCTTCTCCGAGATTAAGTGCTTTCCCGGGCATTGCTAATTTAACAAGGCACAAAGAAAGCACTGTCCCTCCTGTTGCTCTGTTAGCCCTGATCTAGCTGTAGCTGTTTAAATTAAGTTGTTTGCACCATCATCCCATCAGTGTAGGCTTGGTTTCATCCAGCCAGTCATTTTGCTGGCTGCACAGCTGATGGCAGTCAGTACACTTCCATGGGCATCAGGCACATAGCCTCACCTGGCACTCAAGCCTTCTGGTCTGCACCCCCCATTATGAGGATGTACAAGCATGAGTCTGCCTACTCCACTGGTGTCACACATCCTGCATGCATCTCACTACTAACCACCACCTCTGACTGGTTAGTTATCTACTTGCTAAGCATGTTCTCAAGTCCCAGTTTCTACCAAAGCTGCACATGAAGGCTGAACATCTCTTTATTTTAATGGTACACAAGGTGACTGTCCTCATCAAGGAATTTGTAGAAGGTGTCTAGTGGCCATATTTTTGAGTGCTTTGGTAGAGTGCAATAATCCTGTGCAAGTCAGCCTGACTTTGCCTTTCAGCTGCATTATGAGTAACTCCTTCAATTCACTTGCACCGGTATACTAAGATTTCCTACTTTTCAGGACTCAGAGATCTTGGCTCGTATTGCAGCTGCAATGTCTCGCAATTCCATGTTTTCTTGTTAAGTTTGCATAACTTTGAGAAACTCTTGGGTACACTGATACCAAAGGCTGCGTCATCTCATCTAGTACCATTGCTTTGTCACACTCTGGTGGTTCAAGAATATCATCAGCCTCACTTAATCACCTGTAACAATATGCAGACACACATTTCTGTTCTGGGTCCAATCTGGCATGTACAATGGATTCTGCTCAAAACTCTGGCCGAGGACTGCTGGATTAAGCAAACCATCTTCAGGAGTCTCACTCTCTCTGCAGGCTGGCACCCCAGCACATCAGAAGCATGGGACATCTTGGATGGCATAATTTGCAACCTCTGAAGGCAGTCAAACAGTGTAAAAAAAATGTCAACTTTAAATCCTTTGATCAACTCACTGAGCTACATTTGCACATACACACGTTTTTCCACAGCCAAGTTTATGGCAAAAGAAAACAATTCAGAATGTGAACTAACTCAAAATTCAGTGAATACATAATGACAGCCTCCCTAGGAAACTTTAGAGAAAGTTTAACAGCAAATATAACCACATAGCCACCATGATAAAGATGTGATTAAAAAGAAATTCAATTAGAAGTGAAGACTTTCAGCAGTGCCAGAATGCACTCAGTGCATTTAAATGATATAGAATTAGGGGATATATGCTCAAACTCCTGTTCACTTACCATTTATTTGTTACTTAAGAGAACTCTACAATAGGCTTGACCAATTTTTTTCTTTCTGATTTATTCCAGGACAATGACCTGTTGTGATGACATGACATAGCTTCCCTCCCAAGCTGGAGTTTCTCCTAATACCACTCCCACTACCCTTTCTCTTTCACTCTTAAAACTAGAAATGAAGCAAATATTCTAAGTCAGTGAATGCCAGGGCTGGGCTGGCTAATGAAATTAAGTACAGGCAAATTATCCAAGATTTAGCAGGAAATCTTCTATTCTAAAATCTACATAAAGTATTGTAAAAGTATAAGGTTAGGGGTATAGAGGGATGGGGGCTATGAGGACAGGGGTACATAAATTCTTCATATTTAGTCTGATGACCTATCTCAGATTTCTGCCCCACATCATAACTAATTTGCAATGCACAAGAAAATCCTCTTTTCTTTATGAATGCTTTCAAATAATCCTAGCTAAACATCCAAACAACTGACAAACCTTCCTGCAGCACTTCATTTAGGTCACTTTACATTACATTAATCGGCTCCACAAAAGGATAACTCCTCTGAAATCTGCTTTAGGACTTCATTTATATTTTCCTTTTTCATTGACATTTTCCTGCTATTAGTGACCAGATCACAGTAAGGTTTAATCAACTAGCTTTTGATGATGCAACAAGTACCATCATAAGCAATCACCTGCTACATCCATCCCTGCATAGCCAGAGCTTTTCCATCAGCCAAAACTCCAAATCCATCCTAAAAATGGAAACAAAAGAGCACAAAGAAAACACTTCCCTTTGGGGAGAGCTGGGTCAGCTGCACAAAAAAATAAACCCAAATCCATTACATCAACAACTTCAATAAGATTTTTTTTTTCCTTTTAAAGGAGAAGCAATACATTTAAGTCATTCCTTAGAAAACAAAGCAGAAGAAAAACAAACCCTTCCCTTCTCCCTGCCCAGCTCCCATTTTCCAAAGCCTTCCTCGAGGCACATACTTTTTGGGTTCAGCCGAAAGCATCTCCCTTCCCTCTGCACAGCTGCTCCATGCAGGATTGCTGAGCCGCGACTCATCCCGAGGAGCATTCGAAATCCCAGGGTTTGAAAAGCCATCTGCAAGCAAGCCCTTCTCCCCTCCCAGCCTGCCAGCTCCAGGAGCATATCAAACTGCAGCGCCAGCCCCCAGCAAACCGCTCATCCCATTATTCAGCCTGACTGGCCCCAACACAAGTTGCAAGTGCAAAAAAGATGACTTTAAAAAAAAACAAAACAAACAAACAAATGAAACACTCACTACTTAATTTTTTTTTTTTTAAGGGATGGACACCCAGAGGAGCTTGTTTTCAGGGCATCCCAGCTGCTACCTCTGCCCATCCCGTCCCACAAGCATCCCAAGCCCCCAAGGGTATCACCCCTATGCTGAGCATCCTCAGGGGGTCGGTGTCTGTGGTCCTGCCTGCCCCATACCTGCTCCCTGTGGGCAGCCGCGGATGGAGGGCAGTGTCTGGGATTTCCCTTGCAGCAACTCGCGCCCGTGGCCTCTTTATGCTTTTGCTACTCTGCCTTCCCTGTCACCCCCTTTTATGCAGTTGAAAACAGCAGCCAGGCACCCCCTGCTGCTCCTCGCCTCTCCTCGCTGGTCAAACACGTCTCTGGCTTTCTGCTTGCACATTCTGTGCTCCATCCCTGTTAGGGGATGTCAAGGGACAGGGACTGGGAATAAAACACGGCCACTTCCCAGCAACTCACCCCAGATTTACCGAAACTTCACCTGCAGCATATGCCCTCAACATTCAAGCATCACCCGTCCTGGGGACACTTGAATAACCACAGGAAATAAAGAGAACCACACCAAATGGGGCACAGGAGTGTCTTACCTCCCAATGTCTTGTTGGTGATGTGTTTGTAAAGCTGAGCTCTTCAGAGGCGCTGAGACATGATGGAAAGAGCAGGGATCTGATGGCAGGGATGCTCTTTGGGAGACTCTTTCTCTTGCACTTTGTCCAGGAAGACATTATGAGAATAGTTAGGTTTCTACCCCTATATTTTTTTCTTCAATGCATTGATAATATTTTCAACATAATCGGTTTCAGTGTTCCCCTTTTAAAAGACATGAATAGGGGGGATTTGTGAGAGCTTTGCCTGGAGAAAAAAAGGCTCAAAGTAGTAGAGAGAGGAACAGAAATAGCAACTTAAACATTTCTTTCAAGAGACTTACATGTCCTCTCCATCTGGGGCACGATAGCGGTCACAGCTTTGCACCTTAAAACTATTTCTGCTCACAGATTAACTCTTAACTGATGATTTTAAAGATGATAAAAATTCAACTACAGACATGAAACTCACAAGTATAGTGAGCATATACCACACATAATCTGTAAATGCTGGAGAGTACAGCAGAACTTCCTAAACTGGAGGCCTAGATTTCAAAACAAAGTTTGTTTTGGCATTTGATATACCATATGATGGATATGTTACAATAAAACGAATGATGTGCTAGAAGAGGAAAAAAAAACCCACGTGCTTTAATGAAAACTCAATATGCTGTTATGCACTGTATTATAAAAGCCAAAATTATATCACTGTCATGCATAAATGTTTAGATGCCAGTATCTAATATTGTATGTTGATCATTATTATTTCATCTTTGGTTTTCATTCCTTATTGAACCACCTTATTTCCATTCAATTATTTGACGCAATGGGTTCTATTTTCCTCCTCTAAAGATGCCCCATAAAACAAAAGATCAGTATTAGCTGCTGTCTCTTACATTCAGTTGTACCTTGGCACCTTAATGCTTTATTTTCCAGGTCCACCCATTGATCTCTGTGATCAGCCAGTTGCAGATAGGTTTGGAAGCAAACTACAGTCCTTTCCATTGGTTTATATGCTCCAAGCTCAAATCCACCAAATGACACATACTTTAGACATCACAGCAGTTCATGGTTATAATTTCCTTTGTTCATTGCATCTCTCTGTTACCTAAATGGTGTGATCCATTACATCACCTTTGTTGCCCTTAAAAATATTATGTTGATGTTCTAGGTGTATCATCAGGCATAAAGTTTTTGCTTACCTTACAACTTTTTTCATAATCATTGGCTTTCAGAGGAAAAGTTATACACCATTTCAAATACTCTATACTGTCTTTGCAGTTGCAGAACCTGTAGATTCCTAATTTGTCATCTGATAGCATATTTTATCACTAATGTGTTTTAAATATTTTTCAAAGCAACAATTATGAACAGTACCTCATGGAGTTGGACTCAGAATGAACCCTATTTTGTGTGAGGTGTTCTAATTAATGCTAAGAATTGGATGCCAAGGGAAAATTAAATGTCAACTAAAGCAAGCTTTTTCAAGCTTCAGGTTCATTTAGATTGACAGAATTTTGACTGATGGTTTGAGCTGGCTCCATGAATGACAGTGTTTAGGTGCAACTAAGCCTCCAGCTAGAGGTTTACTGGACTGCTGTCTCACACCTCTCTGCTCCCTGCACCCACACCTACAATAGTTCTTCATCAGCCTTTCTACTTCAGCTGTTTGTAATTAATCCCAGGACACGAGAAAATACAGTAAATCAATCAAGCGAGTACAACCAAAGTATTTGGATGCACTGAGCATTATGAACTACATTTGCATGCTTAAACTCAGGGTGTGTTCGAGTGAAAAGCACTGACAATCAGGGCCTTAAAATTAGTCACAGAACACAAATTGCTCAAGTAACAAAGGTAGCAGGTAAGCTAAATAACTGCCTAAAAAAGGTCATAATGTCTTTCCTGAGGGTAGTCGAGATCGTAGGCTAATGATCATAGTTCCATCTGGGGACTTAAAGAAATCAACCAAACATTGAACAAAATGCAGGAAAGAAGTATGCATCTTTTTTTTCTTTTATTCTTGTTTTTAGAAAATAGAGTAGAGACCTTTAGGATGAATAGCAGCACTTTACATTTCTGTGACACCTTTCACCCCACAGGCTCCCAAAGCGGTTGGCAAAATTTAACAAATTGAAGGACTTTATCTACCGTACACCAAAATCATTTTATCTGTCACTAAAGGCATCCCTGCTGGAGCAAAAAAACAGGATCTGTTTAACAGGTTTGATCTGTTGTGACAAACACAGCATCTAAGCAAAGCTACAGGGATAGTATAATTGTCGACAGCTGGAACTGGTGCTGAATCCTGGACTGAGCAGTTGCTGGGAAGAGTCTGCTAGCATTTCTCCAGTTACCACTGATGGTGAAGACTTTATCAGAGATCTTGCAGATCTGCCATGCCCAGGGCAGGTGTTCTCACAAGCCACCTCCTCAGGCACTGGTCTCAGCATGAGGTGCCTTCACAACCCATAGCCCCCTATCCTTGCAATGCTGGAGTGTTATATTCACCGGAGAGAGGGCAGAGATTGCCTGTCACCATCCAGGCACAAAGCCAGACCTGGTGGCCAATCCAGAGGCACTGTGCATTTCAGCAGTCACTTTGATCTGTGCCTTCGCCAACATAGAATGGTTTGGGTTGGAAGTGACCTTCAAGATCACTGAGTTCCACCCCCCCTGCCATGGGCAGGGACACCTCCCACTAGCCCAGGTTGCTCAAAGCCTCATCCAGCCTGGCCTTGAACCCCTCCAGGGATGGGACATCCACAGCTTCTCTGGGCAGCCTGGGCCAGTGTCTAACCACCCTCACAGGAAAACATTTCTTCCTAATGTCTCATCTAAATCTCCCCTCTTTCAGCTTAAAACTATTACCCCAGTCCTGTCACTATACCCCCTGATAAAGAGTCCCTCCCTATCTCTCCTGTAGACACCCTTCAGCACTGGAAGCTGCTACAAGGTCTCCCCAAACCTTCCCTTCTCCAGGCTGAACAACCCCAACTCTCTCATCCTGTCCTCATATAGGAGGTGCTCCAGCCCTCTGACCATCTTCGTGGCCTCCTCTGGACTTGCTTCAACATCATCCTTCTTTCATTGCAGACTGAACAGAGGCACTTCAAAAACCCTGTTACTTCTGGCAACACGGCGAGGTTCAAAGTTATTTCTCATCCAACAGGCAATTCACAAGGGCACATGGGACTGACAACGGCCAGCTCCTTGGAAATCTGCAAACACCAGCAATGCAGGGTAGCAAACCAGATTAAATTCAATGTACATTAAGGGTTATTGTCTAGAATGCCAAAGGAAGCAAATTTGCACCAAAAAGCTCCTCCAGTGGGATGGAAGTGAGTTTTACGCTCCCTCTCTCTCACAGTTGTGTCAGAGATCTCAGTCCTTTTAAGGCATTATGGCCATACTCGTGGCCACTGATGCTGTGATCGCTGAGGAGTGCAGAACAAGGCAAGCACAGCATGATAATTTTACAGAAAAGAGAAACAAACAAAAAAAAATGGCAGAAAAAAAAAAGAGTGTAATGAAAGAGAAATACATGGCCACTGAACTGGTACAGTCCAGCTTTAAAAGGAAAAGAAATAGCATCCAAAGCCCTTTTCAGATTCGCTGTCAGGACAAGAGAAAGGCTAGACTGTCAAAGACTGATGGATAATCTGAAGTCACGTGCTCATTTTGGGATGGCACAGAGGCACTTTTGGAAACGTGTTTTGAGCTGTAAAATAAGGAAGAGTGAAATAAAAAGTGGGAATAGAATCGTATGCCAATGAGCAAAATGCATTAATTCAGCAGTCCGTGTCTTCCACTGTTTTAAAATAGCTACAGGCTGATTTGGGAATTAATCTTGGGATTGTTATAAACTGCAGTGCAAACACTCAATCTCATCCTACTGAGGGTCTGACAGCTCTGAAAAGTCTCACACTTTTCACATGGCACCTGAAACATTTTAATTGCAAGAGAAAATGGAGAGCTAGCATGGGCCAAGGCCAGCTTGTCTTCTGAATGAAGAAACCCTAAAAATCTAGGGCTTGGAAAAGCTCTCAAGAAATTGCCCAGTCAAGTCTTTCTCAGGCTGGGTTGGTCATCATGGAAAAACAATTTTTCAGTTGCTGAACATCTGAAGTATAATCTAAGCTTCAGGGTACGAACGAAGCCAGTTACTATTGAGGTATGGGTTAGACTCAATCACAAGATTTGAATGCCTGTCTCACTGTTACAGTCTGCTCATGAGGGAGAAAGAAGACGACATGGCAGTGCTTCTCTAGGACACATCTGTGTACAGGTCATCTCACTAGAAAAAGTGTCAAGCTGTGCAAGCTTGGCTCTTTACTTCTCTTTGCCCACTAACAGAAGGCATGTGTTAATGCTAATAGTGGAATTTAATTATGCATTTGTCTTTTCTTTCTACTTTGTCTAGCCTACAGAAACCTTGCTTGCTCTCAGTCTGAGAGGGAGAAGCTGGAGGTACCTAGAAGTGGTGGGTCCTGCTGGAACAGCGACTTCAGCATATTTCCTATCCCCTTCTCCCAGCCTCCTTCCCCTTTCCCCATAGGGGCCGATATCCCTCCTATCCCCTTATTGCACTAGCAGGAAAGGGGTTACCAGGACTCAGCCACGACGTGTCATCCCAAGTTTGTCCTTTCCTAGAGTCCTTTCCATGGAAAGAACAACCTGGCCAAGATCCACTCTCAGTCCCTCATTCTGCAGGTGAAGACATTAATTTTCACAGGTACAGCAGAAGACCTTTAGCCATATCTTAGGGTCTTTGAAGCTCCTGCCTCCCAGGAAAGGGGCTTCAGCACACAAGCCAGAGCCAAGGGGTGTTATCTCTGTTGGAAACTGAGGAAGCAATGCTAGTGTCAAAGGGCCAGGGGGCTAGGGAAGAGGAGTTCAGCTTCATAGTCCCCTGGGGACACTCAGCTGGGGGACAGGAATCCTACCTCCCAGTTTTTGCATCTAGCACTGTTACACACCCTCTAGAAAAGCTGTTTGACCTGGTATGGAAATACATTACCTGTCCTGGAACAGGGTCCTCAGATCGACATCTTCACTGCACAACCAATTCTGTAAACCAGCCTTGAATTCTGGTTATTTGACAAAATTGCAAACAAAATACAATATTTTATACTGTAACCTTCATTTTCATTGAAAAAGCACATTTTATGATACCAGATTTTTTCACAGAAAAGACATTCTGATTCTTTAATAACTCACAAGTTGGCCTCTGGCTTCATTCAATCACAAAGTTTTCTCCAAAAACTTATGGAAAAACCCAAAAAGTCACATCTTGTCAAAGTCACGGCAGTGACAGCCACACAGACATTCTTCTTTGTTGTACTGCTATCTTCTATACTGAAGTTTTCAATTTCTGGTCAAAGGTGACTTATTGCTATAAATGGAAACATTTTCACACCTTAAATGCTTAAAACAGCACCTCAGTGATCGGACACCAGTTCCAGCTCTGCAGCTCCCGTCGCTGTGGGCTGCTCCTGCCAGCCAGCTCCCAAACCAGCAGAACTAAAATTTACTTCCCATTGAAAACAAAGCTATGAGGTAGCAATTCATTTCAGAAGCTCTCGAGATGTGCCATGATGCAAAGACCAACACATAGCAATATCTTCAGTCATTTTAGGCCCAATAATCTTTGTTTTGAATTGCTCTTCCCATAAAATTGTCCTAAAACAACAGCTGTCCCAGAATAAAATGTCATTTAAACGACAAATGCCTTTTAAATGGTGTTTAAGGTCTTGTCTTAAATATCTTTAAGACTCAATGTCAGATACAAGCCCCACTGTTGATTCTTACCTCAGAAAACAAGGGCAACAGTGTGCAGTAACTGAATTAGATGCATAATGATACATTTATCCTGAAGAGAGAAAAAACTTGGATTTCATCTCAGGTCCAAAAATAAGCCATCAGTAATACCTTCTGGATGACAATTCGACAGGTTTTCATGGGATGCTGGTTTTCTAATGCAGGTGCTAAAAAGGAAGAAAAATTAACTCAGATTATCTAATCTTTCTTTCAGGCAGGATATTGTGTGATATTTATCTTCACAAAATTAAATTCTGCTCCAGAAAAAAAAAAGAAACAAAATTTGGAAGAAATACCTTAGAAAGAGAGTTAATACTTAAATTTACTTCTTCTTTTTCCCAGAAGAAACAAAAGACATGTGTACTCAAAACCCTGTTCTTCCCTCCAGCATGCAATCTCTGGTCTATAATCTCTTCTGTTATAGACTGAGCCAGCTTCTAGGCTTTCTCTGGTCTAATGCCACATGAAGTTCTGTAATCCCTATGCCATCTGGTACAGAAGTCACCAGAATACCCTTACCTTCTCCAGCAAAATAGGTATTACTAAAAATCCATCACTTTTCTAAAAATAAACAATTTAAGATAAAACCCCTTTCCTAAGAGCAGGGCATACAAATGAAGAGACTTGGAGAACATGGCGAAGGAAGTTAGCACGGGACCCAGGTGCCTGGGCTTCTGCAACCAGCTGGTGTCCTCCTTCCCTTTGCAAAAAGCATGAGCAAGAACAGCTACTTCCAGAGTTCTTTCCTGCATTTCTCATGGAAACTAAAATGCAAAGGTACATGTTCCCCCATAAAGAGATGAAGCTTTGTTTCCTCTAGAAATTATTTATCAAGAAAGCTTCAAAATGAGATAAACTTTTGTCCCAAACACACAGCGAATAAGGGGTTAAGAGAAGCAGGTGGAATAAGACATTAAAACAATAGGGTAAAAAGGAGATTTTTGTCAAGAGATGTAGTGAATTACATAGGGCTACTTTGAGAACCATTTCAGCTTGATCTGAAACACAGTTCATATTTCTTTTAAACATTTTAAATAGAGGTGTTTTTTTAGACCACAATTTTATGCATAAATGTTACAGAAAATTTTGTATTGGAGCTATAAGCAGGTCAGATTATATACCCTAAACTTCTGGGGCTACCTATATGTGTGTGCATGCACATACACGCTTTGATAAAAATTAATTTTACTTCAAAAACTATTTCCTAAGGTAATTCTCACTACTGAAGTTAAGTGTGCTTTTACCGATCACTTCTTCTGGAAACTGCAGTTTTGAACTCTCCATCTGACTGTTCAGCTCAGGAGTAGGCTGACCTAGAGAAGAAAACATTTTTTACTCTTTCAGAAATGTAATGGGTTAGGCTGTAAAGTAAGGTTTGCTACAGTTAAATTCAAGAAATAAGGATAATAGTGGAACATTATTAAATAAATTCCTCAGTTCTCATTTTTTTTAAGATTTTCCCAAAGCTCCCAAGTATTCTTCCTATCCGTTTCCCACATGATACAAAGAAAAGGAACAAAACGTTTCTTTGGCACAGGCACACTTTGGCAGAAAAGCACACGTCATTGAGGTTTATACTCTTTAGCAACAGCTCCACTTCTACCCAAACTGACTCCCCAGTGAAAAGAAAGGAGAAGGACAGTGAAGAAAAATTCTGAGATGGGGAAAATCCAGGTAGACAATCCAATCCTCTCTTGCCTGCTTCATCAGTCAAAACAGTGTATTGCCATGATTCAAGGACGGACTGGAACCACTCGTTTCTATAACCAGAACACAAGAATTTACCAGATTTGCTTCAGAAGAACCAAAGCAGCCAGTGCCTAATACAAATCCTCTCAGACAGACAACACATGTCTGTGAGCTCTCATTTGTCTGACTGCAGCGTTAAGTTCAGTGTTGCAGCTCTTTCAGAAACCAACAGCTAATGTCGAGGAAGCAGATGAGGGCCCCTCATGCAGCATCACAACAATGCTGTGGTTTCATTAGCCAAGGAGGGAAAAAATCCTGCACTCAGCTGGCAAGATTTTCCATGTTGGTTTTTTTTGTTATTAATAAAATAAAAATTAAATTAAATGAAAATGTCACTCCATCCATCTCAATCTAGTAAAGCCAAATGATGGCAAATTGGGATTGGTATGATACGCAGAAGAAATACTAAGCTGCTTTTCAGCAAAGCCTGTTTGTACAAACTCAGTTTTGCTATTCCTCCTGTTGGTTTCTCCTTTACCTACCAGGACCTGCATAACAAATCACTTTTCTTAAATAATGGAATCAAATTCTATTGTTATGTCACCAAGCTTCATCTGGGCTTATGTATTTGTGTTAGGGTAGTGAGAGCAGAGGTTGGTCTACAGCACTGATCTTCACACGTGAATTAAGAACAGCTTTATTCTGTTTACTCATTGCTGATGGGATCTATTCCTGGGCACAAATCACTAACTCTTAGCCTTGACTTCGAGAGTATCAGCACTTCTTTTTCTAACTTCTTCACTCTACTCACTTTCCGCCCCCCACTTAATTTCCAAAGTCAAAAGTTTGTCCAGCACAAAACTGTTTTCATCAAGGCCCTGCTTGGACTTTGGGGCATTGGAGTAGCTAACAGTCCTGACAGAAAATTGGAATCTCCCACCAATTTTGGAAGAAAAATATTTTCTAGGAATCAACAAACCCTGAGCAGATACTGAGGTACCTGCAAAAGTGGCATTTTAGGCTAACACAGTTAACTGCCAAAAGAAATTAAAAGCTATTGCAGAGTAACATGCTGTGCTAGGAACCAAAAATGTGATTACTGGCTCAGGGCTTCTGAATTTCAACATGGAGGTTAGATAAACCAAAGCCAGTACTGTCTGCCAACAGAGCCCAGCATCCCTCAGAATATCTAGCATGCTGCCCTAAATCTATAGTCGGTGCCTGGCAAACAGTACCTCCTTCCATCACTTTTAGAAGTGAGAAAAAAACCCACAAGTGTAGCGTAACCCTCCCTCTCCAGGCAACTTTTACAAAGAAACTCAGCAAGCAGCCCGTGCACGGCTTCAAAGTACAGAATGGTTATGTTCTGGCTACTACACTCAGTAGCTAGTAGGATTGAAAAGCTACTAGGGTAGTGATTAATACACTTTCCCCTCTTGGTTAGATGCTTGCTGAGCCTTTACTGCCAGCTCTGCTGGGCAGGTGGGGAAAGCCCAGCCTCCATCACACCTTGGGCAGGCTGGTCCTTGATGTCACTGACCTACCAACTTCCAAATTCAGTTTTATACCTCTTCATATCACTGTGGGGTTTTCTTGAACCCCTGAGCTGCTAATCTTGCTTCTGCCTGCAGTTTTACCCTCCTTATCTTGTATGGCTCTTATCTCTGTACTTTCTCACAATTAAGCAATTTTCTTATAAGTGCAAGCCAAGGCTTTGCAGCTGTGCTGTGACACAGCAAAGCCTTGGACCACAGACAGCTGAGTCCTCCCGAAGAGGGTCATGGCTCTAGGATAAGGGCTACAAAAGGTAAATGGAAAGAAGTAAAGTACCCAATGAAATGGTAAGTAGATTAAGCCTTTGAAAAGCTACCCAGAAAAAGATCACTAGGTAGGTAAAGAGGGAGGAAGAAGTGAAAAGAGGAGATAAATTTTGAGTTGGCTGGGCTGGTAGGCTGGAGACTAAAGTGAAAGTCATTACACAGAGGAACTGTAAGGAAAAAAAAGAAGAGCACAAGGCAACCTCTGTCTGACTATGGCAAAGAAAGAGAGATGAGCAGCAGATTGGAGAAGAAACTAAGGGGTAGGAGAGAATATGGTCAAACATAGAAATAGGCGAAGACTATTCAAACACGGGATGTTACATCTTTGCATGTCTTCTCTTGCTGCTCTTCAGAAAGCAGCCATCTCAGACACGGGTCTGCCAAAAGGGTCTTATTTATATAGGGCTTATAATGGAGTGACAGAAAAACCCTTGTCTCCTTTGTAGCTGTGGATAACTACGTAGAGATTTGAAATGCTCCCATATGGGAGCTATATGTTTGTAGGATCCACTTTTTTGCCCTTGGCCAAATATCACANCCCATCTCTCCTGTAGCCACCTTCAGGTACTGGAAGGCTGCTATTAAGTCTCCTCAGACCCTTCTCTTCTCCAGGCTGAACAACCCCAACTCTTTCAGCCTGTCCTCATAGGGGAGGTGCTCCAGCCCTCTGATTAATTCTGTGGCTCTCCTCTGGAGTGTCTCCAACAGGTCCAGGTCTTTATGTTGGGGGCCCCACATCTGAACACAGTACCCTTGCCTACACCTCCAAGGCACTCAGAATGGGAAAACCTGGAAAAGTACTGAAGCTACAAAGTGCCTTGAGAGATTTCAGTAATGAAGTCACATGCAATTTATGAACTTTGAAGTACTAAAATACCTTGTTGAGACTGAAAATATTTCTACATTTGTACATTCTTGATATTTAAAGGACTTTGATTCCCAAGAAAAAACTTTAAATATGAGCATTTCATATCAGCAAAGCTCTGCAGGCAAATACCAGAATTTCTTGTGCAGAGCAATTCCAAATCCTGCTTAACTCTCATAATAGTCCCCTTCAGTCTGAGAGATTTCTATAGTGTGCATCAGATGGGCATAATTATTACTCTCCTAGAAATTCTTCTATTAACACTTTGCTTGTGCTTCCAGGTAAAGAACATTCCTTCACCCAAGCTGCTAATCAATGCTATAACTGTAACTTCCTGAAGACGGGATTTCTGTGTATAGGTCTATAAACCCAATGCATCTTTTAAAGCCATTTCTCAACTACATCTTGATCATGCAAACACAAGTCCGTGGGGCACCAGGTGGATGTCAAACATCTCCCAGGTAGAGAAGCCTTGTGCTCTCAAACTCATCCTTCCCAGGTTGACTTCAGCACAGAGAAAACCAAACAAAACTACATCTCAGAATAAAAGCAGCTGGCCATCTTGATTTCCTTTGGATATGCTGTGCATCAAAGTGATTTAAAAGCAAAGAAATGCAGGATTCTACTGATGTCTGATGTTTCTACAAAGTACACTCATGTGTTTACCCATAAGGACATGACGAATTCCCATTGCAGCTCAGCAAAGAACTTATTCTGCGATCAAAAGGTAAAGCACCCAGTGAAGATTTTTGCCTTCCCATCTTTCTCCCCATGATATAAACCTGACCACATCAAAACAACTGTGTCACTATTGTGCTGCCAAACTCTAAGACTGCGCTGTCACTCAAGCATCACTGAGTAAAACCCATCAAACTGTTCTACGACAGCTAAACTAAAACTAACGACTTCTTCACCAGCAGCCACTGGGCTCTAACGAGCAGAAAATGACATTGATCTTAATCAGATCAGACACCAGCTTCTCTCAGCTCTAGCTACAAGTCTAGTTGATTTCATGCTTCATTATAAAATCAATTAATTGTTTCATCACCTAGTCATTCTATGTGTTATTTATAAAGCTCTCTGTGTTGCTATTCAAAGGACAGCAGGCAGTCAGGGCATTTTGTCTAGTACCACACGTCCCAGCCCCAAACAGTATGAAAGGAAACACATTATTATTTTAAAAAGATGAAGCACATATAAATCAATGCCATGGATGAGTTCACCTGGTCATCCAAAGCAATGTGATCAATTGTACCAGCTGGGGGGCGTTTCCTGCATGCCTAAAAGGCCGGCTTTCACAGGGGCTTCACAGTCTTTCACAAGGAGAGACGTGCCATCCACAAACCCATCCTCAGTGTCACATTTTGCTGATGCTCTCGTGCTTCCCTGTGGAAGAGCTCAACCTCTTTAGAGCTGAGAGCCGAAACATCTTCAGTGCAGTGAGGTATCTTGGAAGCTGGAACTACACATGGAACACTAGATTAATCTGTGCAGACACAACAGCATGCTGAACATTTGGAATATTTAAGCCACAACGAGGCTGTTTTGTTGCTTTGCAATAACTATTTCATTTTCCAAGCAACTTGGAAATTTGAGTGGATGTTTATGGAAAACCAGATAATTCACTCAAGCATGAGTTTCCAAATGAAGTTTATTTTTAAGGAAGTTATTTATAGATTACTCTGTCAAGTTTCTCATTTACATCTAAATGCAGTAAAACACTTAGCCAGGATGTATTTGAGTTCAAGATGTATTTCCATTAATATAAACTAGAAACATTAATTTCAGACAAACAGGGTTCTAACATTAGCAATAAGAGATAGAATTCGCTAAGCTTCCACCCTGCAAAAACCATATCTTTGTTACTAAGTATAGTCATTGCAATGGATATGGGCTGGAAAACTGTATTTCTATCTTAACTTTTGTCCCAGCTTTCATCCACATATTCCAGAGGGCACTTGGCCTTAGCTTTCCTGAATAGGTGGTCCTATAAGAAATATTTTTTACCTTGGATTTAAATTATACAGTGCAGTTGTATCCACTATTCCTTAAGCTTTTTCATTGATAATCTGTTGTGTTCTCTTCTATGATTTACAAATATTCTTTGGAAGTAGCACAATGACGTTACTTTAACCCTGCCCTAATTTTAAGCTATTGATAATTTACATAACACTGTCTTGCAGCTCTTCTGAAACCACATATGGAAGCTGTAAACATCACAGTCAGAGCTGAGTTTTACCCAGGGCAGTACTTTGATTTTGACACTGACCACCACTAATTCTTTCAAAGGGTGCACACCAGGACTCACAAAAGGCAGCTACGGAGGTGTTCCTACACAGAGGCAGCTGAAGTCCAATGTTCCACATCTTCCCCACTAGGTCTGTGTTTCCTGGTAAGGGTCTCATTTCTATCCATTCCTGGAAAATGACCCCTACACAAATGTTCTAATTCTTGAAACTTCTTCACTGCTACTCTGTCCCCCTTTCCCAATACAAAGCCCTAACAGCTGCATTCACCTGCATTGCTTAACTGCTGGGAAATTGCTTTCATCAAATTTGTCAAACTCATGAAAACCCCAAGTATGTAAGTTGAAGTCACATAAGGAGTAGCACATCTTGTGGCAGTTATGCCCCCATGGATGGGATGAGCACACTGCAATGCTTGATTGCTGCTAGAGAACCTGCCTTCAAAGGGCACACTCCACCAGCTCACAGACAGCCTCTGCTCCAGCTCTCCAAAGCGCCTGAGATAGTGGGCATGACAAGCAGAGCCCGACCTACCCCATGGGCTCCTGCAGTGCGAGGGCAGCAAAACTTCCATGACACAAGTGTAGTAAATGCCAGCTGGAAAGCATTGCGAGATAGGGTCTGAAGGAACGAGTCTCACTCGGAACACTCAAGACTAGATAAGCCAATTTGACAAGACTTTAGCTTCTGGAAGAGGAAAACTACTGCTCTTCTGGAGTGAGGATGTGCATATTACCAATAAACACTTGGCCTCACCAAATTACTGAGTTTCCATTGACTTGGTGAGGGATGTAATAATTCTTTTATTTAAACTATGTGTTACTAGGAGACATTTCTATTTAAATATAAACTTCCAATATTTCTCTGAGGCATAGAGGTCTAATACAGCAGCATTACTTATTCAGCAGTCTTTGTTCTCTTTGCTTAAAAGATACCCATCTCTAAGAATTAGGTAAAATATTTCTTCTGGCAAATCTACTTACAACAGCCCTTTCCTAAACTTCCATAATTTAGGTTGATTGTATACAGTACTCATAAGCTGAGAATTACATATCCTCATGTATGTCATCCATAAGAACACAAAACCTTGCTTCCAGGCTTCTGCCTTCACTATTTCAGAAACAAAGAGTGATTCAGTACTTGCTAAATAACCTTCCCGTCATGTGACTAGGAAGAGAGTCATTGACTTCAAATTCAGACAAGAGACCATTTTCAGGAATGTGCCCTACAGGGAAGAGGAGAAAAATAGCTATAGACTGGTCAGTGGTTTTGACAGTCATCATCTGCCTTCTCTACTCAGTTTGTTAAAAATCAGCATCACCATTTGGCCACTGCAAGGATGCCACTTAAGAATAAGTACTTTTAAGTCTAACTGAATCATGAATAGGCCAGGTTGTTTTCACATTTCTGTTCTGTAGGATTCAAATTTTTTTTGGTTAGGGCTATGAACTCACATCAAGTGCTACAGAAATTGAGATTGTGCAATACCGTCCTGGAATAAATCCTAAATTGTCATATTTTACCTAGATAGCAAAACTTTTCCCAGATCATAGCAAAAGTCCACTAACAGTTTTAGGTTCTCACTTCTGGTGAGTGTATTTTCACCAGCTCCAGTCCCACTTCTGGGACATGGACGTACTGAAGTGAAGCCAGCCCAGGGCCACCAAGATGACTAAGGGACTGGAGCATCTTCCATACATGGAGAGGCTGAGGGAGCTGGGATTGTTCAGCCTGGAGAAAAGAAGGCTCAAGGGATCTTATCAATGTATATAAACACCTGAGGGGAAGGGGGAGAAGATAAGGGAGCCAGACTCTGCTCAGTAGTGCCCACAGACAGGACAAGAGGCAATGGATATATATTAAAGCAGATGAAATTCCACCTGAACACAAGAATAGACTTTTTTACTGTGAAGGTGGTCAAACACAGGAACAGATTTCCCAGAGAGGTTGTGGGGATATTAAAAACCCAGCTGGACATGGTCCTGAACAACCAGCTCTAGCTGCCCCTGCTTGAGCAGGGGGGCTGGACTAGAAGGTCTCAAGAGACCCTTCCAAACTAATCAACACTGACATTAACACCATAATCTGCAGCAGCAACAGTAGAAAAATAATTCTATTACTGGTATGTTTTTGTACATATAACATCCATTTTTGCATCATCTGTAGTTTTCACTGGGCTAACTGCAAATAGTTTCTATTGATTAACCTCTAGTTGGTGCATAATGTGAGGAAATGAGGTCAAAGATAGCTTCAGCAATGGAACAAACTCATCATCTGCAGCATCAGTGCTTGGCTAAAGTGTTTGAACCGAAGTCATACAAAGGGCAAATCCTCTTTCCAGCAACTCATTGTGCCTGCATTGCCTGTGATTGCTTTTGGTTCACTCCTCTGCCTAGAACAACCTATGTAAAACAAACCTTGTGAGAAAGTGTAAACTATTCTAAACTTGAAGGATGTGTGCCAAAAGTTTTTAATTTCCACCCCCCCCCCACCCCCCCGAAGAATGCAAATACATTCCTGAGTGACTGAATAACTAAATCAACAAATGTACTTCTGCAGGTGACAGAACTCTCCCTTGCTAACACACACACACAGCTACTCCCTGATATACTCGTACTGTACGTTGATTCCAGAGTGTTGTCTCATGCAGTGTCCTTGAAGCCCTGACCCCCTTCTGATTTCTATCAGAAGATGTCTGAACCATCTCAGGTTGGAAAGACAAATGCCACTCTTTAGCTTCTACAGGGGATAGAAATCCCCACAGACCACTCAGAAAAGAGGGATCCTTACCTTGCTACCTGGATTTTATCATCTGCAGACTCTTCTCATTTTCTTTGTGGCCAGAATTATCCTCATGTGCAGTAAGAGACCAGCAGTGCAGGGTGGAGGCAGATAACACTCTTCCTCTTTTTTTTTCCTATACCAGCCTCCTTAAATGAACGTGCAACTTTAATTTCAATGACTTGAACTCAACATCTTTCAAAAATCGACAAAACATTATATTAACTATCAAGAACACAAAGCTACTTTAATTTATTTCAATACTGTGTTAAAAAACTCAGAAAAACTCTTTGATGATTTTGCTGTTTCTTTAGAGGAAAAACAGAAGTGTAATGCTGAAAGCTCATATAATAGCACAATTTGGCTAAAAAAAATTAGAAGGAACTTAGTAAGTTCAATGACATCTTAACAAAAGTGTAAATTTCAGTACTCAGCAGGGAACATTTTATTATGGAAGAAGAACCATACTTAGTGTGGTGAACACATTCTGCAATGTTTTTCTGTTGCCTGAAGACAGGCAATCCATTTATTCGACTCATGTATTCTTCAGTAAGAAGCAGGGAGTGTTCACCACTTCAGGAGACTCTATGCTTTTCACAGTTGGCACAGAAGCAAATGGCATAGTATAATTTCATGTCAGGGAATGCAGCAATTGGAAAAAGAGAATAAGGGGAAAAGTATCTGAAGAGAGACAGTGACACTGAGCAAATGCTCTCTGTCTCTCAGGCACACACTGCAACTGCAAGCCTGCTTGCACACAGGTGAGGATCTGTGTAGGACATGGCACTCAGCCTGTGGGCCCTCAAATGTCCTAGCTCTCACTTGGCCATGAGTACAGCCTGCATCCACCCGTGAGCAGCTTCCTCTCCAGCTCCCACTGCCACCCTTCCAGGAGGGATCCCATGCCCTGTCTGAACTATTGCAAGTTGCTGCATGATGGGAGCGAAGCAGCTCTTGCTGGGATACGTAGATCAGCAGGTTGACTGGGATGGAAATGAAATGAGGATGGCTTGAGGGACTTGAGCAAACCTTCTTACCTGGATAAGAAAACACTCCCCAATCACTCATCCAGGCAGGTCAGGAGATCAGCAAAGAGGTGAGAAAGCCACCTGCAGGCAAGCTGTTGGGGTTGGACAAATATTTTATCTTTAGGCATGCAACCAGCCTGGTGCAACCCTACGCCTGCTGTTCAGCCCCACCCTACCAACACAGCCAGCTCCTCTGAGCCTCCTGTCGCAACCTGCTTTCCTTTCTTCCTGGCACTGGCTGAATCAGTGTGAACAAAAGGGCACGTTGTCTGAATGGGTGAGCAGTTTCATCATGACTTGCAGAAAAGCTGAGCACCAAAAAAAAAAAAAAGAAAAACAGACAGATAAGTTACCTTGTCTCAGTTTCAGTCCCCTGCAGAAGGCAGTGACTATTCAACATACAGAGGGCTGGGAGGAGCCTCCAGTGCTTGTGGGATGCTGGATATCCACAATTTAGATCTTTAGTAGAAAGTACAACTGTATGTCAAACCATGCAGTAAGACATTCCTAAACAGGTCAGAAGTCCACAAGAAATTTCAGGTGAGAAATTATCTTATGTTATCAAAACAGTAAAAAACCCTCCAGGGAGACAAGGACAACTTACACAGGTATTTAAGGCTCTTGGAAAGATCTATTTTCACTAAGAAAAACACACAGATAAAAATGATGTTGCGAAAGCCTTAAGATTACAGCAAATATTTTGGATAAGAGATCAAAATTGTTTTAGTTCAAGGAATTTTTGTTTTCCTGCTATTTTATGAGGGCAGATAGAATGGTCCAAAATATGTGTGAGTAAATCAAATGTTTTACATCCATGTCCAAGTATTTTCCCCAGTAGACAATGACAAAAATATCAGTGTCTACAAAACTGCAAACTCAGTCTTTTCACATGGTACATTT
The DNA here is from genome assembly GCA_013400615.1 of Syrrhaptes paradoxus. Lineage (NCBI taxonomy): Eukaryota > Metazoa > Chordata > Aves > Pterocliformes > Pteroclidae > Syrrhaptes > Syrrhaptes paradoxus. Next base: position 36,401 of record VZTO01023038.1, on the reverse strand, counting down.
ATAACTTTTTTTTTTCCTTCCTGTTAACAAAGGACTCTTAAACATCAGTTGCACCCAAATCCAGAAACATTTCTGGTGTGGTGCCAATTGCACTTGTCTAACCCCCTGAGCAGTACGATGGTAACACTCCCAGTACACACAGCAAACACCAAGAGCAAGCTGCTGTGAAAATACCTCTGCGGTTTGGCACTAAGGCTTTCTGTACTTCAAAATCAACAACAAAAAAAAGTTCCATACATTTAACAGCAAAATATACATAGCCCCTTTTGCAGTTCTCACAGTCAGCATTTGCTGGATGTGTGAAGCTAGTTAGGTGGCGGCACCTGTCAAAAGTGGAAGTGGCTCTTCTGATTTTCACTCCTTAAAAGTCTGAGTTTAGGGAAAAAGGAGAGGAAGAAATAACTGAAGAACGGTGGCCATTTGAAAGTCTTAATATTCCTCAGAGACTGTTGTGCTGTCTATGACTCTGAAAAGAAAATTGGAGGGAGGAGAGAAGGTAGAAATAAACATTTTCACAACATCGTGACTGATGGAGGACAAAGCGTTCAAAACCAGAAACCTCTTAGGAACAACTTGCCCAATGGGAGTCTTGATCATTTCAGACTTCTGCAAGGAAAGTGATAGTAAGGTGGAACATATTCCGACTTTGGCAAGGCAATAAAAGTACTGATACTGACCTTGAAAGACTCATGGATGGAAAGTTGGAGGCATTTCACGTTATTTTCTCTTACACTGAGGAGTAAAGAGGGAATCCTAAGAGAGCAAACTCTGATATTCATATGAATTAAAGCTCATATCACTGAAGTTCATAAGTAACCTTGCACTGACAGGAACTGAATAGGCTTTACAGAAGATAATTTTACCCAAAATTTACTTCCTCCATCTATTCCACTTTGCTTAGTACCACCTCTGACACTTCGGAAACTGTTACGAGCAACTCCCTGAAACTGCAAGAGGAGTGCCTAAATCCAGAGCCTCCGCACTGCTCTGTCTCCAGACATAGACGGAAGATTGCCGGAACGGACATAGACTGCAACATGCACAGGAGAAGGGAAAAGTTACCTCAGCTAGAAAAATGTAGCTTATCCCTATCCTGTGCTGGTTCTCCCCTATTCACTTGTAGGAAGGATGTGTAAATCAGTACCTCAGCTGGGTGCTTTTTATCACTATTACCCTCCCTGCAGAGCTCTTCCCAGCTGATTCTCATTCTAATCACACCTGGTATTGGTTATTTTTTTTTTAATGAATTTTGCAGTTTGTACCTGTCTGATGTCAAATACTAGCTCCCTTCCCTTTCTGCTGCAATTTAAACCACCAAAAAAGAGGAACTGCCTTAATATATATAACTCTGGGCCTGGGCAACTGCAGGTTAGCACAAGACAGAGATAAAACATATTTATTGCTGGATTTAGAAATAGCCTCCAGGTCCATGCACCTGGCTTTGTGCTGCTTTGCTTTCTATGGGCAAGTGGGGAATGCAGCTGCCCACCACCCGTGGTTACCTGGGGTTTTGCACCCAGAGCTTCAAGCAACTGGAAGCAAGCACTCTTGAAGACATGCCCACAGGGCTGAACACAGCATCAACCCCAAAGCTCACAGGCTATGTGATCAAGCTGCGCTTGTGCAAGAGCTGTCTGTCTGCAGTTTCAGAAACCATCAGTCAAATGAATGGGGCAGAGAATAGAGGAGGTTAAACTCCTTTTACCCACCTACTTTGCTTTTTCCATACCCAGTACAAATTCAGACAAAGAACACCTGAGAAACTTCTGTTTGAGCACTTCAGACTATTGCTTAATTCAGGGAGGAAGGAGAACAGCTAATAATCCAAATATGAGATTATTTTTATTTTGACATAGTCTTTGAGAAGCAGAACACGTGGAGACCCTTTTTCCTTAAGCACAGCAGAATAAATGGATGATTTCTTCGCTCATGAATCTGAGACAATGTTCTGTTCACTTCTGTTAACTTCCAATTGACTTCCAAACTCGAAGCTTCCCTGGTTTTTCAGTTCAGATTTGTTTCTGGCGCACAGAGAGAGAGATTCACCATTTCTTCCTCCTGTTTCTCCAATGGGTTCCAAGAACAGCCTTAGTCCCTTGGTGTTAATTATTCCTCAAGATTAACATTTAGTGATTAATCTAAACAAGTTCATTCCTCACCTAGTATTTTCAATAGTGTTTCCTTATATATATTATACATATACTTCCTCTAACCTCCTTCAGCATACCCATACACAAGGGACACAGTGAGCTTTAGATATAGGCTGGCTACAGAACTGGGTAAATTCTGTCATCTGGAAATAAATGCAAGTATTCCCTTAGCGCATTTATGCTGGATTTACCAGTATTGGCTTCTACCGTGATTAGGGCAGTTGCTGCTGGAAAGTCACTACTGGAGCCATAAGAGATGCTTCACTCCTTTAAAAACAGAATTCTGGTTTTCAGGCAGGATGAAATATTTCACTTATGTGCATCACAAGGACCTACATACAGCTCTACTGCGTGGCAGCAAAACTAAGGCCTAGCTGTTGATCCTTTCGTCTCGTTCACTTTACCAGATCATCCCCACATACTTCCAAGAACAGAAAACTTCTCCTACAGCAGTAATCTGGAAAATAAAAACTAACCGACCAACCAAAGAAAACCCAAAAACCCAAGCCAAAACCCACAAAGTTTTAAAAACCTGTTCTTCTTAATCCATTTTAGTTTCCTCGAAAGCAATTGTGATATCGAATGATTCATCTTGCTGAATGGAAAAGGATGGTGTGGAAATATTATTTTTGGGGGGAAGTCTCAGATTTCAAAAGATTGAAGTAAAGGGTTTCTCCTCCACCTTCAGCCTTTCAGTGCATATCTGTAAACCGGGAGCGTGCCTCCCCCTGCCCAGGACTCCCCGGAGGCTCGCTAGTGAGACCATCCAGTGCTTGTTCATGAGATGAAGTAGCTTAATGTTTTTAAGAAGGCTTCTCTTTAAAAGCTCTTGACATTTGCTTGTTAAGTAACACATTTGTGTAATGTTATCCCTGCAGAAAATGCTGCGGATGGAATCAGGCAGATGACACATGTTACATTACATTAGGAGGTTGAACATTTCACTAATTGCATTGGCCTACTTCTGTGAATCACAGATTATTCTCCGACTCATAAAGCACATCTGACTCCTTTACGCAGTCATTCATGCAACGTGATGCAATTGCAAGGGTCCACAAGGGGATGAAACCTCGTGATTTCACTATCCAAACAGACAGCATCTCCAGTTTTCATCAATGTTTTGACCACATGCATGAAATGAGGAACAGAGCTCTCTTATCTTCTGCAACTTGCACACAGATATTCATTTCTGAACTCTTACTGCCCTTTTACAGAAAGATAATAAAACATTAATTGAAATAAGAAAAGCAGCTGACTGGCCTTGACTTGACTACATTTTGGTTTTTTTTTCAGTTCCACGAGGGAATTTCTGCAGGATGTAATGGGAAACAAAGCATCAGTACAGAGAACACAAACCAGTACGGGTCAGCCATCAGCTGACATACCAAGGACCTCCACCCTGTGTCTCTGTGCTGCATCTTCTGAACAGATGAATCCTTTGGCTATTCATCAAGAATTTGTGCTTAAATGTCACGTATACATGTAACTCCCTGTGACCTGGGAAGAGTCTCATTGCTCCTCTGCTAAGCCAGAGAAGCTATCAGGATAACTGCATTCTATAGGGTAACTGGGGTTTCCTTACCTTGTCCAGTTTCTCATCAATAGGAATGCTAAGATAAAGAAAGGAAATAGTGTGCCAGCTAACTCACGATTGAGTGTTACTTATGTGAAATGCTAAAGCAAATGCACTAGAAAAAGTAATTCCAAATGCGTCAAACAAATGAGCCATTACAACCCTGCTCATACTCTCAAGTGGAAAACCAGCACCTGAGACAAGAGCCCGCTGAAGCCAGCACAAGTCCTTAAGCCAGCTTCACTGGGCTTTGGCTCAAGGTCTTTCATATACAACCACCCGCACCCATGAACTTTCCCACTTAAGAATAAAGCCAAGAAACCACTTCTGAACATGAAGAACAGTCTCTAACGGTCTGTTTTTTACTGCTTTTGCCCTCCATGTAGCAGTTTGAAGATGAGTTTTTCAGCTGATGCTTTTCACTCCTCTATGCACAATAGCTTGTAAAAAAAAAAAAAGTTATCAGCTAAACTTGAAAGCCGCAAATTACAGGCTTGTCTTGAGTTGATTACTTCTCTAAGCTGCTCTGCTTCAGAAGCAAATCTCATTATTGCTGATGTAATGATCTCATTGATCATTAAACATTGCCTTTTACCAGAGTAACACTGGAGTTACTACAGTAACACTGGAAGGACGTTTGACTAAAACCAGATCATTTATTTCAAATACATTCATGACCCTTCGGTATACTTTTTACAAAATATCATAAAGCAATATGCATGAGCAAAGCAAGCTGCAAATTTTAGAACATGCTTATATTCGATGGTGTTTTAACATGCACTCACCTTTTTTTTTAAGGTTGTATTTCAAATCAGAAAAAAAGCAAAAAAAAAACCCCATAATTCACCATAAAAATTTCACACCTGTCAACTTTTCCAAAAATAAATACCTGGTATTTTCAATCCCCCCACAGCACTTCTTTGAACAAAACTGTTTGCAAACTTCAGTTGCATTTGGCAAATATGAGGTCTATCTGAAGCTGAATTCCTCTGGCTGAATTTACTGCTTGCTGGAAGAGAAGGCAAATTGCTGAGCTCCATTACGTATAAATGTTAACACCTTTGTTGCATTTGAAGGTTTCCCAATACAGGCCTAATATCCCTCATCAAGGGGCTTAAAAATTATGAAAGATAACATTATTCACTTCCTATATCTTATACTAAATGTTTGTGTGCTCAAGTCTGTAATAGCAGCATAATACTGTAATTTAAGGAAAAAAAAAAAGGCAGGGATGGGGTGAGGAAATTGCTAAGGAAGTGAACGTGATGGCTATATCTAAATTAACAGTGAAACTACTGGCTCCGCAGGTTACCAGTCTAGATAAGATGGTCATGACTCATCAAGTGCAAAGGTTGCCTCGCCATAAAGCCCTGGTTAGGATTTCCCTTGGAGAGGGGAAAAGCCTGCAGCGTGGTTGTGTGCTTCCTCCAATTTCAGCGCAGGGGGAGCTGGCCCCTTACTGTTCCCAGCATCAGCCATCGGGAAACACTTCTGCTGCAGGTGTTTCTACAGACAAATGCAGTAAATGAGCTATCTCACTGCAGAGACTTAGAACAAACCATGGCCAAAAGCATGAGATGCTGTGTCTTGTTTCAAACCTTCTGCTAAATTACTAACACCAAGGTGCAAGGTGGGGCAGTGACTGGGAAAGAAGAGATGGGGAAGGGCTGGCTGTGGGTCAGCAGCCGGAGTGATCCCCCAATGCTTCGGGAATCTTGGGGCAAGAGATCTGCCCTGGACCATACTAATCCTGTAATAGCTTGTCAATGAAAGGGACAGCTGCTAAACTAAATCTTGGATTTATTTTAATCCACGTGACTCCCTCTGCATTTATCTAGGGGTTTCTAACTGAGAGGAGAGCCTCTCTGCTGTCCAAGAAGGAAAATCTGTCATTTAGTTAATGTCTATAAGGTGCACAGAAATCATCCTTTTGCCCAACCGGTGACTCCACACAATCGCCAGGCACGCAACCGCAAAGCTGTCCATGGGGCTTGGCTGACTGCAGGAGAACTAGATGTTGCTCCATGACCAAAGGGCAAATTGTCAAGATGCAAACAGCTGAGTCACGGGCCGTTTCAGTGCAGAACACTCCTGCCCACAGTCTCGGGGGAAGGTGTCTGACCTGAATGTCCCATCCCTGGAAACATTGAAGGTCAGGCTGGATGGGGCTCTGGGCAACTTGATCTAGTGGAAGGTGTCCCTGCTCCCTGCAGGGGGGTTAGACTGGATGACCTCCATGGTCCTTCCCAATTCAAACTATTCTAGGATTCTAGGGTTCTACGAATGGATGTCTCTCCACCCAGACTGTATATACGTTTCATTTAATAGATGATGGTCTTGACCCGTTTGTTCTCCCAGTCATAAAGCTTCCCAAAGTTGGACAGAAGCAAAAGACACTTCAGGCGAAGAGCCTTGGTGCAACAAGCTGTGATACACAATCCTGGTTTGACTGCATACAACTGGCAATTCAGCAAATTTTTCATGCTACCAACAGCTGTTGCAGGCCGAAAGGGCAACAGAGATGGAGAGCTTAATCTGTAAGAAATCATCAACAGAGGGAGCTAAGGTTAAATCAGTTCAGTGCATTACTAACTTCATTATTTTAAACTTGCAGGAACAAATAATTTTCAATTATTAGGAAGCACAGGAATTAATTTGATCGCTCGCATGTGCATTGAGAAGAATCTGGCAGAAAGGAAAATGAAGTTAAAGAGTTGGTCTTCAGCATGGTTCTGACACAGGTTGGAAGGTTTTTCTCCCTCATCCACATTAAAAATTTCCTACAGGCAAAGGGAAAAGGGCTTTTTACTACCTTGCCAGTCATTTGAGGTACAATTGTAGGGCAAAGATGTGCTTCTGCTTTCTACCAACTCAACAAAGAAAACTCTTGGAGTGAAGGCCCAGTTTTAACTCGTTAACCATCTCACATTGACAGTATTTTTGCTAATGATTTACCACATATTATCACTGGCAACCCTGCTAAAGTAGGAGCAAAGTGCAGTCTGTTGAAAGCAATTCTTCCTCCTGAAGAATACCTCCTGCTTTCCCTTCAAGAACCAGAACCCGCAACGTACTGCTGTGTTCCACACTCTGCTCCAACTTCAAATAAATTTGACTTCTCAGCAGCTCAAAATCTTACAACTATTTGTGAAATAAGTTTGTTTCATATTACTTCCATTTACTTCTCTCCAAGAGCAAAGTCTTTGAGAACCAGAAACATCGCTTCAGTTTTCTGCTAATGAAATGGGGGGAAAAAGGTCTCAGCTGCTTCTCTGCAACTGAAGGAATTGTCATGGCCCATAGAGACTGCTTTATGTACAATGAACAATTAAAAACTGCTGAGATAGGGCTTTAGTTAAACCACCTTAAACTTCCCTTCATGGGGTGTACTCAAAACCACCTCTCCCATTGACATGCTGGAGGAAAGGAACATTAAACTTGACTCTGCAGCCAAGGCAAGTCCAAAAGCAAGGAAGTGCCACCATTAAAGTGGGCCTTGACAATTTGTCTCAAAACTCATACTACACCATTCCAAACTAGAAGACACTTTTTTTTTTGGTAAACTTTCTCTTAGCTGGTGGTTGAAAACTCAGTTTCACACACAAAGTGAGCAAGGCTTCAGAGCAGATTTCTGTGGTCCATATCAGACCTGTCTCTTTAGCACCAGAAAACTTTGATCAAGCACTGGTACGTTCTGGTCACACACAAAGAGGAAAGCAAAGCATGGCAACATTGAATGTGCTTCGTTAAGATCAAAGTACAAATGAATCGGAGAAAGGAAAAAAAAAATCAAACAAAAAAGCGCAACACCCGTGAGCAATAAGAAGCAGTAACACCACAGAGCTCTAACTGCTTACGTGCATTACTCATGGGCAGAGTTTGCTTGAATGCTCTTTCCCCTTCTTTACTGATAACGGGAAAAAAAAAAATAAAGGCTTTGTTCTTTATGACAAAGGCTTGGAAGTTACATTTTCTTTTTTTAACTTTTTTGGTTGTTTTTGTTTCTGGCTCCTCTGCTTTAATGAGATTGCAGCTGCTTAAGACATTGTTCTATAATTAGATGTGATACTGTTGGGCTTTGCATCAGTTAGAAATAATCTCAAACAGACATTTCTTGTCTTGCTCCACACGTTTTACATTTAAAAAAAAAAATACCCATCATCTGACTCAGCTCCCTAGTGTCTACTTTTTATTATTATCTTTTTTGAAATGGCACTTTAAAGAATTTCTTGCTTTTGAACACAAGTTAAAAAACTCCAGTACCCAATTTTTTGTGGTAGTCCAAAAGTCACAAAGCTTGCTTGTTATCTGAGGGAATGTTGCATTTACTTTGTGTGTGTGTGTGAGAGAGAGAGAGTCATCACGGCATGCTTGTCACGGGGAGTGGTTTGCATATTAATAAACACTATATATGAGCCTTTCCCACTAAGGCCAGCACTCAGAGGGACTCCCGTGCTCCGAGGAAGTGACCGCGTACCACTGCACCAAAGTGAGTCCTGTTTCGCCTTTGCTTACTGCCGCAGCCTGCCTCCTCTCTTTCTCCTTTCTTCTCAGCCCATCTCTACACCTTCTTTGCTGCTTAAAGGCATCTCTAAACTGCCTGCTGCACTTAGGAACATCTGTCCAACCACATGCACTGCTACAATTATACTTCAGGAATTATGAACTGCTTTTCTAGGGGCAAAAAGGCAGGTCACTAGCCTGTCTTTACAGCAAGCCCCCGTTTCTCCGCAGTGCCTGATGCTATCAGTACTGAGCTGCTTTAATCATCAGGGTACGCCTCAGAAAGACACTTTCCAAAGAAAAGACAACTTCATCAGCACAACAGCCAAAAGCTCATGTGGGGCAGCTCCTAGCATTCTGCAGGGAGTTTTCAATAAGCGAAAAACCATTTCAAAGCAATATTTTATTAGATCTAAATGCATTCATGACTTATATGCATTCACTTACTAAGCCAAATCTGGGCTAATGTCAGAGGAATTAGATGAATATTAAGCAGCACCAACCAATTCCTCCAGGTCATTTTTTGTGCACTGTTCTGTCCATTTTCCAAATTTCTGTCTTCTGATTCACCAGTGGATTAACATACTCTCAGCCTAATTCTCATTATTCTATAGAGGAAAACCTCCTGTGTCTGCTTCCACTCGCCCCATTTTTCTCCTTATCAAAACTCAGAGAGGTGGTTTTTTTTGCTGTTGATTTTTGTCTTTTACTTCAAAATGACACTCTGAATAGCTGTTCAGGTTTGTTGTTTTTTTTTAATTCTAACTGCCGTCATTTGCCTGTGTATGCAATCTTCCTGCACACATTTCCTTGATTAAAAGCCATCCTTTATTCACTGCTCGCTTCAAAGCATCCAGGCAAACAAACCGCAGCTATAAAGCATTTTTCCTGGATGTATATGCTCCTTAGAACTGTTTGTAAACACTGGTACTCTCATACTTAAAAGTTGCAACTTTTGAAAAGAAAAAAAAAAAGAAAAAAATTAGACAGAGGTATTTTCTAAGTTTACTTTTGTTTGTTCTTTTGTTTTCTTTAATTCAAAATAGAATCCACCTCTCCCTAAAAATGCATACGTAGTGTGAATGACTTCCTGCTGCAGACGCACGCACACCCAGACACACACGATCAAATCTGTTTGGACAGAATAGGACTGGAGCTCTCCAAATTTTAAACTGAAAACATATACAAAGAAATTGTTAGAGTTCTGGGTTTGTGCACACACAAGCACGTCAGCCAGCCGTCCAGTGCAGCACACTCCTGTGCCACAGACAAACATAGACTGCTGCTCTAAGAGTTTGCTCTTAAGGTATCTGGTTAAGATATCCTTCTTCTAAGCAGCTAGAAAGCAGGAGTAGTTGAAGACAGCACTCACCTGCGAAATACATTTGATCAAAATCTCACTGGAAAGTAACTACGCTGCCTAGAAGCCGTGGACATATCGCTGATGTTGGATTAGCAAGTGGCATGCTGTGACACTTGAAGCTGTGCTTATTCCCATCAGCTGAAGACTTGGCATACATGCTGCCAAGCTCAAACAGGTGAATTTTTCACCCTTTTGCCAGTTAGTCCAAGAGGGGGAGAGGAAAAAAAAAAACCTATCTGCCAAATTCCACATATACATTTCAAAGTGCCATCATCTTGAAGAGCCTCACTTACTCAGAGTCAAACTGATAAAACTCCTGCTAAAATAAACTACAACAATGAAGTGAAAAAACTAAATGCTTAAGTTTGCATCCCTTTAGAAGCTTAAAAATGTTGCTGGAATAACTCTGTAAAAGCATGAGCATGAAATGGGCTAGGAGAGAAAACAAGGAGATTCAGCAATACGAGGACAGAGACATCTGCATTTTGGATTCAGGGAGCAGATGGAAAAGGGAGAAGGAGACCCAAGAAAGGTGTACAGAAAGGATGGCTTTAACTGTCTCACAGTCTTTCTTTAGCTGATGTTTGACAACAAGAAAGAACAAATGTGGGACACCAGTCTCTGTCACTGTATGCCTCAGGTAAAACAATATTTTTTTTGTGTGTGTGTACCAGGGCACCCTGGGGCAGAGCCCATTAGCTACAGGAAACATATTGTGCTGAAAAACCTACCTAGTTATTATTTTTCTTTCATGCCTGTAATTTTGTTTATTTTTGGCAAGTTGGACAGTAGATTCACAACATGCAACAGTTCAAGAGCAAAGTAGTTTAGACTAGCAGGGGGAAGGATTTGGCATTTTTACTCCCCCTTGTACATATACACACACACACACATGGCTGGGATATGAAAAAAAAGTTCATTTTTTTTCACATCCAAGAAAAGATGCTAGGTGGCCAAGACAGTTGTTATATAAATTACTGAACTGCACAAGCTTGAGAGTTCAGGAAATGGCCATGAAATCGTTCTGGCAAAACCAGCAGCTGCCTTTGGAGAGCTGAATAAACCACTTCACACAGAGCAACGTGACTCACAACCGCGCTCTTTGCTTTGTAGGGGTGTTGTGAGGGGGTGCTGATTTATCTGAGGACTACAGAGACAGATGCAAGGCATGCATTAAGGAATGGCTGGTGTTGGCAAGAATTAAGATTATTTAGGCTTTTGTTCTACCACAAAATGCTTCAGGGAATTCTTAAGACATCTGATGAGGAAATAAAAGACTTTCATAGTCTCTCCTGAGAAATTATTCTAACCACTCCTTAGTGCACACCTTTCCTGAGATCTCTCCTTTTGCAATTTTATTTACCAGTATTTCACAGTCTCAGGTGTGCAGTTTATTCATTTGAAGTTCATTACAGCTTGGGAAGGCTGTGTCAAACAATTTTTAAAGTCACTTGCATAAAACTGGGGCCAAGTAGCTGCAAATGGAAAGACTGAGGATCAGACAGAAAGCAAAGTCATCACAGATGCTCAGGCCCTAGGCTAAAGAGCCCATCACACGAGGCAGAAGGAGCAGCACGGTGCAGAGCAGCCCAGCAAAGCCCTGTCCATCACCGCCCCTCTGCCTCCTTCTACCTGCTGATGTGTCAGCGCTCCCTCATTCACTTCAGCTACAATGAATGGGGTGGTCTTCCAATATCTGAATTATTCTCCTTTTGACTGCCGTTGCCCTAGGGGCAGCCACATGAAGAGCAGCAGCTACGAGGTCGGCTTGGAGAAACCCAGGGGACCCTGGTGTCTTCCTTCAATGACAGTCTTGACAGTGGCCACCCGTTTGCTGCCCTGTCACATTGGACTCTCATCTTCAAAAAAAACCCTCTCAGAATAAGTATTATTCTAATCCTCCTCTTTGAGGTGTGTTTTTTCCCTGTGTTCTTGAAGGATTTTTCTAGAGATCCAGTTTCCCACATCAGCAAAGCAAGCCTGGAGATTCCTTGGGCAGATAACTGCTTTAAGCTCTCCTACAGCCTCTTTTTTAAACCCCCACATGAACAGATCAGGCTTTCAAAAGCCCTCTCTCACACAGCAGAGCTTTACTCATCAGGTCATGTACCATACTGGTATCATTAGCACTCTGCAGTAATCCTGCAGCAATGTCTTAAAAACTCTTCTCAAGTTAGGAGGTTAATTTCCACTACAGCTTACAAATAACCAGCACACTGGGTAAAGACATGCAAAATCCCACCAACAAAAAAAAAGAAGAAAAAAAAAGAAAAAAAAAAGTGTTTTCAGCTGTGCAAATGCCTATCTCGAAAATCATGCTAAGAAGTATCAGACCACAACCACTACCTTTGAGATTCGTTATTTCAAAACTCAACCCAACATCAAATTGCATAAACATTTACTTCAGATGATTTGTGTATTAAACAGAAAAGAGTGTGCGTATTTTTTCCTCTTTTCTCTCCAAGGTCCAGATTGTTATCTAGCATAAAAAAAAGAAGGGATCAAATTAAAATGTTTATTTTCTGTAATTGGGACAGAGCAGGAAAACAGACTATCACTTTTCAGAAAGAGAGTTTATCTCAGACTGAGAGCTGACAGAAATAAGATAACATTACTCAATTTTTAAAATTTTATTCTCTGTCAAAATGCAAACTGCTGTGGGAATCTTCCATTGGAAGATCTGCAGTCTTCCATTAATCTGCCAATGTTCTCCAATCCTTCTCCCCCTAAAGGGGGGCAAAAATTTTCTCATTTTCTTTGCTAAAAAAGAATTAATAAAAAACATCTTCTGGCAGAAAAAACCCTGCAAACCAACAAATCATTAACTATTTTTAGTTTTCAAAGGCTGAAAATATTTCTTTAAGCCTCTAATATTTTTGACTCCATGTTAAAAGCAGGAGAAGCTTATGCATGAGAAAAGGAAAATGAGCTTTTTTTTTTTTTTCCTTTTCGCTGTGCAATAGATGAGGACCATCCTGATTCTTCAATTGTCTGTTTCCTAACAGGAATCCGAAAGTCATTAGCTTCCCCATTCAGGGAGTACATCATGTAAGATTAAAAAAAATAATAAGTTAAGGCATTCTTGCAGCAAATCAGTTTGATCAGGAGCTGCACCGTGCCCTGCAGACGGGGCAAGGCTGCTTTCCAGCTGGCTCCTGCCTTCTCAGTATTGCTGAAGCAGGGGTGGGTAACCAGGCACACCTTTCCCCAAACCTTTCTGACAATTACATTAAGTTTGTTAAATAAAAAGGAAGAAATATTGGACACGGACGTTTTCTGTCTTACCTACCTTGCTAAAACTGCAAAGTGCATCTTATAAAGTTATAGCTGTGGAAGCTTTCTGTAGTAACTGTTTAAGTCTTGTCTCTCTGGTTGTTTCCTCTTAAAAGTGAAAATTTAAATGGCAGGAAGACTTACTTGGGTGGGGAAACATTTTTTAAAACTGAGGAAGGAGAAAGCTGCTTTAACACTCTGCTCTCCAATGTAGGGATGAAGAATTCACATGCTTGAAAAGAACAATAAGCAAGACAGACAAAACTGAACTGATGTTTCTCAGGTGAAATAGGGCAAGAGTAAGTCTCTTTCCTGGTTAAAAATCTTTGTACTCCATAAAGTAACACAACTCTCTCCAACCCCTAAGGATCAGAACTGAAAATCCATGCTTCATGCTTGCATAGGTCACTCCTGACATAAGAGCTTAAGGAAAAACTCTCCTTTGATGTGTAAAGACTCCTTTATCTGTATATACAAAGAAAAAACCCCACAGACCCAGTCAGCTTCTCTCCTTCCCCTTATTAAAATGAGTTTACTAACTGACATGAGCACTGCTGGGCCCTGTGACTGGGAGGAAGGAAGAGAGGGAATAGTTTTCCCTCCAGAATCCCAGTGTTATTACTGATGGAAACTGTTCAGCTGATACAGGTTATAAGAACTCACAAGCTGTATACGTGGCATGGTGCATCGAGGACATCACAGAAAGACACCGGCTGAAGTTGGTGGGATACCTAAAATTAGTCTCTTGGGTATGCATGTATTTCAAACCAATTCATCTATTTTCCAGCCCAACTTTGTAGAAACACCTTGTAAAGAAATAGCAACAGCTTTAAATGTAGTAGTAAGAACAGAAAGGAGAAAAAAAAAAAACCAACCAAAAAACACACAAAAAACCCCCAGCCACCAAGCTTTTCAGCTTTGGGCAGATTATTGCTCAGAGAGGGCACGAACTCTGTTTCACACTTCATAAATCAAGAAACTTCTTGGCAGAAAGGCAGCTGTAGGCTGAAGTGAATGGAAGCTGATCTGCTGTTATCCTTTCATCTTATAAAATCATGGAAATGGAACATATAATGTCAGCTCCAGCATCCCAAACACTCCCAACTGATATAACAGCTTGATCTTTAATGAAATAAGCAGAGGTATCCATTGACTGAATCACAATTCACTAGTCCTTGGAGAGACTTTTCACCTTCCTCCTCAGACATGGCAGCACTTCCCTTCTCATCCCCTCCAGCAGCCGCTGGCTTTCCTCCGGGAGATCCAAGCAAGGTTGAAGACATCAGGCAGCCGAGACCTCCATCTTCGCCTTTTTGGTGAGCCCGTGGCTGGGGCAGCGTTGTGTCAGGTGCTAGATGCTCTGTTTTCCACCAGCAACTCATAAATGAATGAATAACCCTCACATTAAACAAACATACATACAGTGCCATACATACAGTACAGAGATCGGCAGACAGTCTGAGTCACAGATTTTTAGAAATAGCTGGGCAAACCTTAACCCAACACTACTGGTCTTGCTTGCTGGAGGGAACAGTCCGTCTTTTTTATATCCTCTGATAATGGTGAAACCTTAAGGCAATTAAACCCTTAATTTCTCACAGTGCAAGGCACGATGAAAAGGGACTTTTCACTATGACGTCCTTTGTCAGACTTTGGATAGGTTTGAATAAATAGCTCAATTCCACTGTTTTCTCCTCCTCTACCCCCAGCTCAAGGCAAAGCTCTCTACTGCCCGTCACCTCAAATATTAATAACCTTATCCAAAAAAAGTGAAATAAAATACCACCTTGTGTTTTCATTTTTTCCCCTATTTCATATACTGAGCATCTGCATCCAGGTTTCTGTCTGTTACTAACCTGAGGAATATTTCCTGAATATTTCCAGTCTGCCAGTGCTTTTTCTCTTCTGTACTAGTGCTGTCTGAAATCCACTATTTTTATTCTCCAAGAATGATGCCAATGCCTTCCTGGGCTTTGGTTTTTAACTCTAATCTTGCTTGATGTTTTCAAATTGATTGCCCAGTCCTCCTTCGACTGCAATAAAAGCATCCCAAATTCCTCAGGTAATACAGTGTCTCCAAAACATGTAAACGGTCTTATATTATCTGAAATCTGTCCTAAGATGCCTGAGATGCTCGTAACTTCAACCTGAATTTTGACTTGTGAGTAATGTGGAGGATGCCACCTTCTGCACATATTTGACTTTCTCTCAGATTTTCTGTTTGATTTTGCCAGTGAGTGGCTCCAAAAGTTGATTTTAGTCATGAGATCTATTAATCTTCTGTTCAAAGGTATGCTAAAGCCAGTTAAGCTGGCTTTAAGGAAGCCGCAGAAGAAAGATAGAAAATCAGCTAAGCAGGTCCACAACTTTAAAGTATTAAAGCTAATTTAGTAACAAATTTAAACTAATTGAGTTCACTGCTTTGAAAGCTGTATGCAACAGAACTGGGGCTGAGGTTTCCAGAGGTGCTCTCAAGGTACTGCAGGGCAGGTGTACAGGTGGGTCCTGGCCACATATTCATCGCTTTAGAAATTGAAAAACTACTGGTTTATATGGCAGATTTGTCGGTGGAAGGTAAATCAGCCACCTCCCTGCATTTATACACATTTAGCTTTGCAATGGAGCACTAAGCAGGTGGCTAAATGTTTGCAAAGCTGGGCACTGAGGTCTTCTCCCCACCAACATATTCCAGTACTTTTAAGCCATGACTAAACCTAAAAATAGAGAAATAATTTTAAATAACTTTTAAGATTCCCCTGCTCTCCCCACAACCCCCCAAAAAGAGCACAAACTCAAAGACGCAAGGCAGAACTTTTTCCCCTGAAAGTGATATTTTTCAATCATTTCATAATTCTGGATGTTTTAAAAATTGTTTTAGTTTGTTCCTTATGATCCAAAAAAATCAGGAAAAGGAGGATAAGGAAAAAACTCAACAACATACTTCGGATGTTTGGCAAAAAGCTACTCTGAACACAACCCTTTCTTTCATTTAGAAACTTATCTGTAATTGTTTAGGAAGCACTACTCCTGACATTTCACAATGAACACAAATCAAAAATAAAGCCTACAAATATTTACAAAAACTTGCTTACAAGAAAGCTATAGAGGCCTTCAAAATGTCAAGTATTTTTGGTAAACACTTGTAGAGTTGGGGTTTTTTTGTTCACAGCTGGAAAAGAATTCATAAGCTTAAATGTGCATCAGCACTGCAAATATTTGATTACTCTTTATGATGTATTCATTAGAAATTTGTTTAGCCTTGTTTTAGACATTTGAAACAATAGTTTCCCACTGCTTCCTTGACAGACCAAAATATTCCGCAGTCTACTACACCAGCCAGAAAGACTTCCTGATCCTCAGCCAAAATTCCCTTTTCTTTACATAATCTCACTACTCCTGATTATACATGTCTTTGTATATAAAGTTCTCCCACGGTAAGAATTAGACTCTTTCAAAATACTCGCCACGAGAAACGTTACCCTTCACTCATCTCCAGCCTGCTCTGTATATAGCTACCTACTGCCTTCCTTATGACCGTACCCTAAAAATCTTCCATTCTTGTGCTTTTAAATGCCTTCCTGCTGTCGTCGAGATCCTGGAGCCATGCAGGAGCAGTGTAGTAGGTCCAAGGCACTGGAATTTCTATTGCTGTGTATAAAAAAGACTCTGTGGACCCCCTTAAAGACGTGAAGCAGGACACTACATGGGTTTTGCATGCTAAAGGTCATACTCTCTCCAAATGTAGATTGAATCAGTAGTATTCACTTGCCTCTAAATAAATTGGAAAGTAAGAATCAGGTGGGATTTTTTCCATCTTTTACTCCCAAATCACCAAGTCATGTCTAATTTCAACCATCATATAACACATGCTTTTTTAAAAATGCCATTCCTTGCTCTCAAATGACCATACAAAATCAGAACCAGGGACAAATGGGAAAAAAAAAGCTACAGTCTCATCCTCTGTTCTTACATTAACTTTGTAGATTTATAATCCAAAATCATCCAACATAAATAATAAAGTACAATAATACATAGTATTATTATACAAGCAATATAAAGCATAATAAGTAATAAATCCAGGCACAAAATTTGAAAGTAGAGTAGCAAAGTTTTGCCACTTACTCAAAACATGCTTGAAAAATCTGAAATTGTCAAAATTTCCCTCTTTAGAGAAAGAAACAGACCTGAAAACTGCGAGCTGCATTTGTCAATTAGCAGACAAACATATTTTCTGGTAGTTGATTACCAAAGTTAATTACCACATCTAGAAAACTAATCACATCCTAACTGAACTCATTTTACCTGCAGCTTCCCTCTTTTGTACACACTTGTGTACATAAAGGAAAACACTTACTTTACTTAAAAAAATAATTGTAGTGATGTCTTTGCTTTGAAGCACTTGTAGATACCTCCAATGGTAACTCTCCATCTCTGCTCCTGCAGTAAAAAAAAAAAAAATCAGCTGTAAAAAGATCTCCATTTGCTAATAATCTCTTCTGACCTTGCTGTAGGGGAACAGGTAAATTTTATGACAAATTAGTCAGCCACCAGTGTGCTTCTTTGCTGTGAATCTCTTTTTTTGTCGTTACTACACTGAGAATGGAAAGTAGATGTTCTTTCTTTTGAGGAGAAAGTGGGAAAGGCAGTTTGCTCTTTGCAGCGTGAGTGAAGTGCAAGTTTCTGAACAAACAGCCTCTCCCTCTAAAGTGAAAGCTGACGATACAACTGCCCTCAAGTGTATGTTTTCGAAGGCAAGATGACTAAATCGGAGGTTGTTCCTATTGCAAGGTTATGGTGTAGTGCTTACTCATTTAAAAAAAGTTCCCTTTCTTTCCTAGTGTAGATGATCTGTGTGTGTTGCATTACTAATAACACCCTCAATCTGACGGATAGAGAAGAATGGTACGTGGCATGCAAGGTCTGCTTTAAGGCCAATATGAGAGAGGGTTTTGCTTTGGGATAGGAGGTGGATGGTTGTTTTACAGAATCACAGAATCATGGAATGGTTTGTGTTGGAAAGGACCTTAAAGGTCATCAAGTTCCAACCCCCCTGCCATGGGCAGGGACACCCTCCACTAGCCCAGGTTGCTCAAAGCCTCATCCAGCCTGGCCTTGAACACCTCCAGGGATGGGGCATCCACAGCTTCTCTGAGCCACTGCCTCACCACCCTCACAGGAAAAATTTCTTCCTAATGTCTAGTCTAAAT
>VZTO01023038.1:0-18215 GCA_013400615.1 Syrrhaptes paradoxus | reverse complement strand
CCCCAAGTCCTTCTCTTCAGAGCTGCTCTCTATCCACTCTCCACCCAGCCTGTATTTGTGCTTGGGATTGCCTCGACCCACGTGCAGGACCTTGCACTTGGCCTTGTTGAACTTCATGAAGTTGGCATTGGCCCACCTCTCAAGCCTGTCAAGGTTTTGGTTTCTTTTAGCCAGTATATTTAAATCTCAGCTGAGGTCATAGATCTTTCTCTTATTAAGGTGCTGTGTGCGCAGAGTTTAAAAGCTTATTTTTGACTTAAAGGGGCCTTAGCTGTTCACCTTTCCTGCACCATCCCTGTTGTATGATCAAACTCATGAAGTTTTTTTTTTGTTGCCTGTTAAATTGAGAAACCAATAGTGCCTTCCTGGAACATGAAAACCCAACAAATTAATTTCAAGTTTTCTTTTAGCTTCTGTACAATAAACCATGAGAATTTGATGACAATTTTCTCAAAAAAACAGTGTAGACTAGCTTCCACAGCAATTTTTTTCTTCTAAAATAACTCTGCCTATGCAACTAGGGTGACAGTTAACAAGAAAAATCACAACAGTTTGGCAATCCTCATGATTTGGTCTTGGATGAAGGTCTCCATAAGCAACCAGGCTGAGCAAGGCAGGCTTGAACAAAGCTGTTGCTCAAGACCGCAGCTCTGTCCTGTTACAATACATGATTTTAGATTTGCACTCTATAGAAATGGCCTGAATCTGGAGTCACACAAGAAGTAAACGAAAGCTGAAAATCCTTAATATGCCTGAAAAAAAATCAAGCCATCTTTCTGGAGATATGCAAGGAAGAATTGCAGGTTTAACTGTCACTGGCCGTGTCTGAATATTGCAGCTGAGAAATGCAGAACAACAAGATGTGACTAAGGCGAGGATTGCAAAGTACGACACATCATGGCTTAGTGTAATACATCCTTTGCATTGTACAAGCGTGCGTTTCTAAAACAGGCATATGGTGCAATTTTCTAAAAAAAAGGAGTTGAGTTACTCTCATTTAAAGCACGAAGGTGTCTTCCCTTCCAGGGATCCAGCATGCCGCACTACAAGCTGACATACTTCAATCTGCGAGGACGAGCAGAAATCAGCCGCTACCTGTTTGCCTACTCGGGCACGAAGTATGAAGACCACAGGATAGAACCAGCTGACTGGCCCAAATTCAAACCAAGTAAGTAGCAGGGGATCTTAGATCTAAAGCTCCGCTAGAAGTGCCATCAAAAAGCAAAGCAATCAAGGAAGCAATTACATGTTTCATGACCAGAAATACATTTAATTCCTGGCTTTAATGAAGCCTATGGGAATTTAATTGCCTAGACAGCCAAAATGCCATTCCTGATGCTCTCTCAGAAGTCCAGTTCCAAATCTTCAGACAGCCTAAAATGACTTAACCGCTGTCATCCAGCTGGGCTTTTAGTCCTTATCCATTCAGTCCAGCTTCTCTCTGCCTGAAGCTGACGAACTGTGTGCTAATCTTCCCAGCTTCTCTGGAGGATTCAGTCTCAAAGACCACACCGCAGCCTTCTCCCTGGTTTTAGAAAGACAAACTGGAAATAGTGTGTCTAGGACACTGCTCTGGAACCAGAAGGGCCCATTAATCAAGCAATGTTTCTTGGCAGGCTTTCACACCATTTAATAAGCCCAGCCAGCAGGCTACCGAAGCCTAGCAGGGTGCTGTTAAATTTGGTCTTTCCCATAACATTCACAGTGACTTGAATGACAAATGCGCAAGCACCGCTGCTCCCCAAGTGGCAGCTGAAGCCCATCTGTGGTGCCCAAATCTAGGAAATATTAGCCAACAGCCCACAGAGAGGAGTGCAAACAAAGCAGTGGAAACAGGGTATATTCAGTTAGGGATGGCTGACTTTGGAAACCTTTTCTTTCTAAGAGTTTAAACACGTTGACCATGTTATACAGCTTATGTCTCTCCCACTGCAATTCTCAGGGAAGTAGGACAAAGCTAAAGGTGAAATTGAGAATTCAGAGGAAAACAGGAAAGCTCTGCATAGGCTGTTTTTGTACTTAACCACACACACCCACTTATGTCCTGAAATACAGTTCAGAGAATATTAGCAAAGTATAATACCATGTAGAGATTTGCATACTGATTTTTAAGTAAGACAAATTAAAAAGACAAAGCATAAGTAGTGACTTAAAGGCTGCGGAGACAGTCATATCCTAAGACAAGATATCCAAGCCAGTGGAAGAAGCAATGCAGGAAAATCCTTTCTATGCTTGTCTTCAGCGCTCACACCATGAACCTCCCAGTGAAGGTTTATATGTATGGTTCTTGTTCATTACAGTGCATGTCCAGGTGCAACACCATCACCACCAAAACACTGGGAGCAGAGGCTAGAAATCCTCTATCTGCTGCATTAATGAATGTTGGTGAAGCCATTTCACCTTTGGATGTCTTTGTTTCTCTTTCTGTGATGAGAAAGGTTTATTAGCAGGTTTACCAAGGGTTAAATAAGATTTCTCATTTTCTCTGCATAATGGCTGTCCATAGAAGCCTCTGCTGTGACTGACCCCTAGATGAAATTCCAAAGCAGATAAGAAGTTTAGGAAAATGTGGGAGCTGCTGCTCTCAGATTTGTGAAATCTGTGCAAAATTAATGCTGGCCTAAGAGTCCTTTGAATTTCAGGCTTCTGTAGACACCCTGTCAGTCAGTGGGTGGGAACTAGGAAGTATCATGCTAATTGACCAGGCAAATGTACACCTACAAAGAAGTAGTTGGATGCATATCTGAAAGTGCTATTACATCTCATACCAGGATGCTAAACTTCTGGAAGGCTCCCTAAATCCTAGCTCAAGCACTAATGTAATGGTTGCATTTGCATTGAAGACAATATGCAAGTTAAGAGTTTCATCAACTAAAACAAGAGTAAAGGTATTTTGTTCTTATGCATAACAATGTAATGCTGCTAAGGAAATTGCTGGAGACCAACTAACTGATGACTACCTCCCTTCTCCTGCTCCTCTGTTAAGCAATCATTACTCACGGTGTTTCCAGACAAAGTAATCTCCCACAGCCATATTATTCATCAAAACTCTAAATAAAAAGTAGGAACAGGGCTTTGCAGGAAGCAGCCTTACATGGTACAACAAGACCAGTAGCCACTGCCCCAGTCTGCCCTAAGGAACTAAACACAGAATTTTCAGGCCATGACTCAGTACAAGAAATGGTGGCCTTCTGGCTAGAGACTAGGTTGTATAGGGTTTATGTGTCTTAACAATATTGGCGTACAGCAGAGATGCACCATTTGCCTTAATGAAAACAAAACCAAAAAACAAATATCTTGCATTCGTTATTATCCTGAATTTTCAAAATGTTCTTCAGCTCCCTCCATGAGGGCAAGGATTGAAGAGGAAAAAGCACCTGTCCTTAGGAAAGCAGGCAACAGGATCTTTGCCAAGAAAGTTCAACTACTGCTGCCTTCAACAGTAAATGTCAAAGGAGGGGATCCATCCAACCCATTGTGCATACATAGGTATAGCTCACTCTACCGAGAGATTTTTCAGTCTACTTTTATTCATTTTCGGTATTCAGATCTTTCTTATGAAGCTCAGGATTTTTTCCTCCCGTTTTGCCTGGACTGGGTCTACTTCAAAAAGAAAAGAAAAAAAGTATCAGATTCCAGTCAGTCTCATCCTAGTGAAAACGAAAGGGCAGTAAGCGTTCAGCGATGATAAGGGGAATTACAGCTGCATTACATGTAACAGCAGCTAATAGAACAGCAATTTTACACACCACTTATTTTGCAACCCTCAAAAATAATAAAAACTGGTCCTGAATTAATTACATAATTATATAGTGAAGTGGGATTAAGAAATACCAGACAAATTGCTATGCACACTGGCATATACCATGTTTGCATTCACCCACTTGCCTATGAAAGATCTAAAACCAATGTTGACTGCAGAGTCTGCAAGTACAACATAATGTCTCTCTTTCTAAAACCTTCACGTATTATGAAGTATGATTAAAAAAATACTTAGGGAAGAAGTTTGGGCAAGGAGAGCATTTCATGTTTCTCAAGCTACTAAGGGAACAAATCAAAGAATTCAAGTTTGTCTAAGAGCACAAGGAGTATCTCTGCACAAAGGATAGGCTTGCTTCACCAATTTTTGCAAAATTAGAGTAAGGTTTTACAACAAATACCAACCTCTCAGACAAATCATCATACCATATAAACCAGAAAACACCTATTTCTTAGTTCTCCTGTAAAACTGATGGGAAAATAGAAAATGCGTGCATTAAGACCAATGTGCAGAAAGGCCATTTAGAAAGCAGCCTTGCTGCTCCTGCAAGTTTAATTTTGACCTGGACTGAAGAGTGTGATGGGTTTTGTTTTGTGGATTTTGTTTTTTTTTGTTTTGGCATTTTTCATGTGACTCCCCCAGCAAGCTGTATTCTTAATAGTCCTTCAGGCAAATAAGTGACTCCTCACCCTTGGAAATAGTCTCACTTGATTTTGTTTGCACCTAAGTGGTGCTTTTTTTTTTTGTATGAGAGGGAGGCATAATATAACATAAAAACTTATGTAATTTGGCTTACACGGTTTGAAATTAAAATTTCTGTACCTCAGCATTTCTTTTTTTCCCTTCTGGCACTAATCAGATCATCTTTGGAAAATTTTCTAGTTGTTGATTTCAAGCAAGCATTGTAGTTTATAATAGTTTATAATATAGACAAGCCTAAGCAAGCTAGTGAGTATTATCATCGACTGGCTTTAGCACAGAATTTTAAAAAACAGATTAATATCAAGTAGCAGCTTTGCATGACTGTTCACTCTATATGAGTCAATAATTATTTAAACAAGTAAACAAACTCACATTTTATGTTTCCTTTCGAACAGACTTTAACTTGACCATGCCACCAGGTAAACTACAGTCAATTCGAGATCTATACACTATCACAAAAGAGACTCGTTCAAGATCTCCATTGCCACATAGTAGGCTCCTCACAAAAAGCATCATTGCACTGACATAGGTCGCGATAAAGCAGAAAATCCACTGTAATGGTGCACAAAGTTACTGTTCCCTTGAGATATTAGGCTAGGACGCAGTAACGGCTCTTGTTCTGTGGCTCATTCAGAGAATTGGAAGCAACAGCAATTACACAGACTTTATTGACATAGCAAAGGATGTTTTCATTTCACTGACAGCTATAAGCATCCCATAAACTGTTTAGGAGGGGTAGAATGGTGCTTGAAAGGTCCTTGTGACACTTGACAGACTAATTAGTGCACTGAAAATACTTCCAAGATAGATAAATCTTGAGAGGCACCTGACAGTAGGTAAGCATTCCCCCAAGGGAGCAGTTGTCCTGTTTCCAGCGAGAGTGACTCGCTGCTGTGTAGCTCTAGCTAGGATGTGTAAATAGCTATTCTTTGGGTAAAAAGTAGGGCTTAGCACTCACTTCCAAGGAGGGTATGAGTTGTAATACCTGCAGCACTAAACCTGGCCTGAGGTTAGATCAGAGCACCATCCTGGTCATCCCTTCTAGAAGATGTGGATTCTGGATGCCTCCAGCTCCAGGCCAATCAATCATTTCCCAGGGGCCTTACTCCTCTCCTAGCCTTTCAAAAAACGCATCTTTCATATACTTCTTATTGGAAGATGCAAATTATCTCATATATTTGCTTCTCATGATTCAGTTTAAATACGAATGGAAAGAAAAAAAAGCAGTTATGGTTAGTTTGCAAGGCAAAGGAGAACTTACTTTGATGGGGAGATTGCAGTAAGAAGCATGGCTGTGACATTCATTTTGCCCCATCTTTGACCAATCCAACAGCCTCACTGTAGCATCAATCTAAGCTGCTTGATTGCAAAATCGTTAATTACTCAGGCTTTGAGGAACAATCAAGTGCTTAAACACAGGCTGCTGAGCATCGAAGGCCACGGATGATTTCAGTACAGGCAGGAGGAAGCCTGGGCAGGAGCAGGTCAGCTCAGGAGAAACAAGGGAACCTGACCTCACATCTGGGAGCAAAGCTCTGTGCTGAGTTTCCCCTCCCCATCCTTGACACAGAAACAGTCCCACATGAACACCATCCACTGGGTCGTGGTCAAAGGGATGGCCCCAGTGAGAACCTATGGGTATGCCAGGGTGGTAATGGTTATCACAGTCCCGAGGAACTTCATGGGATGGAGATTATTTTTACACATGTCCTTGTTCTTAACGCACATCAGGCCTCATCTCACCTGCTTAGTATCCAGCAGCGACCGTATAAACATAACAGTTCTAGTCACAAAAGCCAGCCAAAATTATGTATAAAAGGGAATTCATCCAACTCCTACATGCTGCACAGATACTTCAGGGAGTCCTTCCTAAAAGGAGAAGAGAGACTGCAGATCAGTCTGATGACTTATACTCACCCTCTGTCAAGATTTTCTTCATGGGGAGTGTAAAGTCTGTGCAGGTCTCATTCCAGCACACAATGCTGAAAACAATGAATAAGCAAGATAACAGGAAAAGAAAGAACGTGCTGATGAAAGTGCAATTTAAAGACAACTACAGGTTTAGTTATTTAAAGAGCATGTTTCTAAAAAACGCTAAAAATTCACTGAAAAGAGGAACAATCTAAATCTGGAAATCAACACAAGTGTTCATAGTGCCTTCTACTTCAGAGGAGCAACAAAACAAGCAGAAACTGAAAGAGAAAGGTCATCTATTTTGTGCCTGCCTGAGAAATGACGCTGCTTGCACGATGACAGCAACAGATTTTTCTATTTTTCCTTCTAAAAAGGTATTTGCTCAAGTGGGAGTCGGAAACTTTGCAAGACAAGGTTGTTTTGAAAAACATGGAAAAGACATCCACATGGATACACAAGGGCATAAACTGACGCAAGTACGAAGCAGCCCCCTAACTGATCAAGGTTAAAGAAAAACTAGCAAAGTGACACACACAGCCTTCCAGTCCGCACTACTTTGGCTTAGCTGTTCATTCATGATTGCTCTCCACTGCATGTTGCTTCATGATTTGCTCCCACAACCTTCATTCTACCCACCAGATCCCTCACACTCTGCCTTCACATCCACCTCTCTCATTTGCTCATCTAGTGTAGGAGCCTGGCAGGAACCAACATACCGGCTTTGTTCTTCTGAAGTCGCGTGAACCATGCCTTTCACCAAAAAACTGTAAAATTTATCAGTTTTAGTACGATCTTTAGACACATGGCACATTCAGACATTCCCCAAGGTTCCTTGAATGTTGTCAATGAGCAGACCTGGGGCTAAAGACACGCCAGGAGGCTGAAAGCAAGCCACAGAAGCCCATATCCATGAGTCTGCAGGGAACACTGCTTAAGTTAATGGGTGGACAGATGGTTTTCTGGTGTAGTTTGGAGCCTGGCTGTGGTTTCTGCTGCTCTTCAAAAAATGAGCTACGGGCAAGGTGTCCAGAGGCCACATGGAGGTCATTCATCAAGCCCTGACCTTGCCTCCAGCAATCAGGCTGTGTCCATCCTGTGTGAAGGCTGTTCACACCCTTCCTTAGGATGAACAGCGGGACACAAACCCACCCCCCTCCTCCTCCCCTTGGGAAAGGAAGCATCCAGTTTTCACAAGGAAGACATTCCTGACCACAACAGCCAAACTTATCAACCAATCAATCTCCTGGCTTTGCTACAAATTTACCAATATAGGAAATTGTCCTTTTAAGTTACAAGAGCAAAAAGATACTTCACTGCAGGTTACTAAGAACTTGGTCTTGTTACATGAATTTTGGATAATAGTGTTTCAAAGGCAAAGAGATTGGGGTGGGGTTTTTTCCCCCCTAAACTTTTCCAGACTGGAAATGCAACTTTATAAGCCGTTATACCTTCTCCTCCAAAACAGAGGAGATGTGCTATAATTATTTCCTGCCCTTTGACTGTTCTTTGCTGTTTTCTTCAGCTGTAAAGCAGCCTGGATATCTGTCATACTTTCTGGAATGGCACACCCTGCACCCAAGAAGAAACGTCAGATTTTTACAATGATCTGAGCAGCACAAATATGCTTTCTTCAGACCTCTCAGAACTGCACTCATTTACAGCTTATTAACGCAATACTTGACAAAAGGCAGCATATAACCACATACATACATTCTATCAGCAAGAAAAAAAAAAATCTATGTTTATATTAAAATCAAAAATTTTTCCCCCATTTTTATAAGCAAAAAATCCAATGGCATTTTGAACACACAAGAAAGGAAGGAACATCTCCCATTTACCATCTGTTATGCTTTAAATAGTCCATTGTTTAGTAATGATAGCAATAGATACACTGCCTCTTAGCAAAAAAAAACCCAAGCCTCCTTAGAAATCAAAGCATAATGCCTGATGGACACTTAAGGCTCGCAGGACAAGGTGCAATAAAATCTGTTCTCATTTTTTAATGTTATACTTGCATTATGAATCACGCAGGTGTGTGAATATTTCTATTGCACCCAAAACCAAAACCGCATTTGTATGTTTTTAATCGTAAACTCAGTTTCTTTTCCAGGAAAGACATTAATGAAAATTGCTTAGCACTGAGGAGGAAGCACTGTGTAGGCATTACTCATGTTTTCAGGGAATGAATAGCAATTCCATTAAATTCTGTGGACTGTTAGGAAAAAAAAAAAAAAAAGTTAATCCAGAAACGGCCACATTCCTGAGAAACAGAAAGTAAGAGATTACTACCACTGCCACCCTGCTGCCTTTCACACCTTCATCCATGTTCTTCAACTGTCAGAAACATGTAACCAAGGATTTCTTAAAAATATATATATATGTACAAACAAACCAGCTTTCATTTTCCTTGTAGTGACCAACCAACCAAAACATCAGCAAAAGCTGTAGCTTTTAGACTTTTCCCCACATGTAAACACAGCAGAAAATGCTCTGTCTGGTTTCTAGATGAAGCAATTGCAGTTTCCCAACATGATCAGCAATCATCATGTTTTGACAGTTATTGCTACAGAGGCTGGCTTAGTCACGTTGCCAGAACCAAAGCTGCATCAGCCCAGTTACACTCCTACTGGGCTGTGAAAAAAGGCCAGTTAACTCCGAGCCGTGGTTATTGCAGCATTGGCATACAGCCTTGTCTGGTCTGGCGGAGTCTGAAGATAGGCTGACCACGCTGGTACATCCAGTGGTCCTGCGTGCTCTTGTCCCCTTGACTTGTGCTTGCTTGAAAGATGCGCTGGTGTCCTGCAGAAGCAAAACTTATGTCAGAGCTCTGTGGCTTTAGAAGCAGCGATGCTCAGGGCACTCCACACCGTCAATCTGCAGCGCAGAACCAAGGCTGCTCTCATTTTCACAACCAATGAGCGTTTCAGCTTAGCATTCGAGGATGCATCTGTTCCTCTCTGGATTCTCAATAAAGCAATACATGGCCTTGCCAGGACCTTGCTGCTCTCTGGATAACAAACAGATGAAGTCTTTTGTGCAACAAGTCTACTGCTGTTTTAATAACAAGTAGCAGGGCACGCTTTCTCCCTGGGGTACGGCAGATAATGCTCTTTGAGCTCTCTTGCTTCTGCTAGTCATCAGCATCAAAATTTATACTGGCTTCACAGTGTGCTGAACTTAGGGGGGGAAAAAAAAGGGGGTAGCATGAATACTGTGTTCAGATGAAAGAAAAAAAATGCACAGAGGAATCCTGGGTGCTCTGTGCAGCTGCCAAATTAATTTTGCATATACAGGTTTGACGTCTAGGATCCCACACCTAATGTGATTCACATACTGCATGTGAAACCACAGAGCCACGTAGCAGTGTTCATCCTTGATAAACTTGCTGTGATAAACAGGGCACAGATGCATGAGGTTTCATTATTTTTCTCTTTTCATTAAGAACTAAAAAACCTCATGGAATAGAAGTGTCATTCCAGCTGTCCTGTAAAGACAATCCTCCTGGGTAGAGAGAGTAGCTAACGTTCTCACTTCTCTGCTACCACCCCTTTCTATGGCCAGACAGTCTCAAGATGGGCATACATCGTATTTACATAAAGTGTAATCCAGATGAAAATTGGGTACAAAGCATTGGGCTATGACCAGCACTTGCAGTCACACACTTAGAATTTATGAAATAGCATCCTTTGAAATAGCACCGTTTGAATAGCACTGGGTTCCCACAAGTACATTCTCACCCCCACAAACACAACAGTTTTTCCCAGCTTAAGCTTTGCTCTGAGGTTCCAGCCCCATTTGATATCACACCAGCAGCTTCTCCAAAATATGGCAAAACAGCAGTCCAGGGTTTCACATACGTTATTCTACTAAATTAATAACAGAAAAATAAGATTGATTTCTTATCTCAAACTCCCTTGCAGATATACACGACGCCTGCTTATTTTGTCTTCCCCTACAACTAAAGTCTGGAGGCTTCTTCCCCATGACTGACTGAATTTTCTTCTGAGTGCAAGACAAGTCAAGTAAATTTAGTATTTTCTTAGCATTTGTGTTTGAGTGTGAAAGCTATATTTGTCTCTTTGTGACGACTGTCAAGTGAAACGCCTTGTCACAACATAAATTCTGAAATGCAGATATTTCTCTGAATCACTGCTTCTGAATTTAAAACAAGTGTAAATGAAAAAGCACCTTTGCAGTCTTTACCCAATCTCTTACTTCATACCCCAACTGGATCCTGCATCACAAAACCTTCAGTAGTACTTTGTTTAAGATTGGTAGTCGCTCTCCTGGGGAGGAAAAAGCAGGGAAGAGAAGGTAAAAAACAAGATTCCTATGAAAAGAAGCACATTCAGCCTTTACAGTACAAAGCTAGGAAATACGAAATGCAATACCTGGTTTCTGCACTTCAGTTGCCTTCTTGCAGTACAATCTGGTTGTATCCTTAACAATACTTTTTTTTTTTTAGACCATGCATTTCCCTGCAGAAATACTATGAAAGCCTTAAGTGCTATAACAATGCGTACCCTCTGAGCGGTAAAAGTGCGACTATTATGCACTCCCACTGTTAAGGGCTATGATTCAACTTTTTGACTTTTTCTTTTCTTTTTTTTTTTCCTTTCTCCTCCAAGCTATCCCATTTGGCAAACTCCCCGTTCTGGAAGTAGACGGAGTTACTGTTCATCAGAGCCTGGCAATCGCGAGATACCTCGCCAAAGAATCAGGTAATACATATTTTCTATTTTCTTGCTCTGTTCTGCACCCATCTTTAACGCTCAGGAAAAATACACCCACAGCAAAAACAGAAACACACCAACATCTTGGTAAGCCCAGTCAAGCAGAAGTCAACACCAGCATGGCATTATCGGTAACAGTGTTTTTCCCAAGCTCACAGTTATCATTCTCTCATGGCATCGGCAGTTTGTCTGCCAGCGCCAAGTGCTGACCGCAGAAATGCAGCATACCATATAGGATGCTATCAGAGGTGCCACCCAAAGAGCAATGGTTTAAAAAGCACCAAGGACCACGGCACGGTGACAGGCCCGTGCTCAGCACCCTGCCTTACCATAATTTGGTGCCAATTTTGCTCAAGGGGGTGTGGCTGCTGTAGCAATCCTGATGAGATCTCAGGCTATATCCCCTGCAGTTCTAAGATAAGAAACAGAGCAAGGCACATGTGCTAGGATGCTGTACGACAGGGTCTGGAGTCACTCAAATGTCATGTAGAAAGTGAAAAAACAGACCAAAAAAACCCCAAAAGGTTCAAAGTAACAACCTGTTGCATGAAATGCTATGATGCTCAAAGCTGAAGTGATGTGGCCGAGCTCTGTATTTGCACTCTAAGGTTGTATGTCTAAAGAAAAATTCAGCAAACTTAGGTCTGATTGAATTTCCCCTCTGCATGTGATACCTGGGGTTTGGGCTGACTTGTCCAGCCAATAAATTTTATTCACCTGTCACTATATAAGTATACAAATAAATATATTTAGATATTAGGAAGAAATGTTTTCCTGTGAGGGTGGTTAGACACTGGCCCAGGCTGCCCAGAGAAGCTGTGGATGCCCCATCCCTGGAGGAGTTCAAGGCCAGGCTGGATGAGGCTTTGAGCAACCTGGGCTAGTGGGAGGTGTCCCTGCCCATGGCGGGGGGGTGGAACTCGGTGATCTTGAAGGTCACTTCCAACCCAAACCATTCTGTGGTTCTATATGAGACAGAAAGCGTGTACCTGTGGCTTCCCTACGGTTCTCAGGGCAGTTTCCCTGGAGCTGCCAGACTAACCAGAGGGATGACCAGGAGGAGGAGGTTTTGGAAGCATTAGAGATTATCACAGTGAGCATGCAGAGCACTCTGAAGCTGATTTAGGCAACAGTTCTGAGCTGGCAGAGATTAGATCAGATGGTGACATCACTTGCATCTTTAAATACTTACATTTTATGGAAGTACTCAACCGGTTAGATTAAGTGATATACGACTTAGTAATGCAAGTAATCAAAGAGAGTAGTCAGGGCTTGCTTTAGGTCAGCAAGCTGTCACTCAGAACCATCTGCAAAACCGGGCTGGTTTGTGGTATTCTGAACACCAGCAAGTTGAAGAGGGGGGGCTGGGAAGTGAGTACTATCTTATTTTTTAACATTCTGAGCAAAGAGATGTAACCTGCCTTTCCAAATCCCTCACATTTTCCAACCAAGGAAACAGGCAGAAGTGCAGAGCCTTATTCTCCAAGGCAGTAGTACAATGTATTTTCAAACACGTCTGCGATACTGTGCCCCTGCCAATCTCCTCCATCCTCAATACAATCTACTACTTGCAAGAGAAGAGAATGACGAGCATCCACCTATTAATGAAAACGGATGGGAAAGCCTGCCTTCCACCCACACTGCCTCCCTCCCCGCCTGCTATCAGGAGGCTGATCTAGAGCTCTGCTCCTTTTACAGTCTGAAGTTCTGACACAGGCATTCCCCTAACACCTTTTCCACCAGCTTGCAACAGCCACCAAGCCTGGGGTTCTGGCAAATCCTAGCACATGCAGACCGTTCCGTTCTCCTTTTGGTGTTAATCGTGCTGCCAGCTGCAGCAGGGGGAAAAAAGCATGTGTGGAAGAGGAAAGAAAAAATATATTCAAATTCATAGTGAAAACTTGCTACTCCTGCTGTTAAGTCTGTTAGATGTGTCACTAAGCCTTTAAAATTAAGAAATGGCATTTTTAGGTGCCTGTCGCTTCTTTACTGAAGGCTCACAGAACGTGGTGCCCAAAACATGGGCATAAAACATGGGTACCTAAAACATGGGTACAAAAGCATAAAGTTCCAGTAAGGGAGATGACTGGCAGAGGAAAGACATATGGTTTATTGGAGCCAAAGATCTTCTGGGTGAGGCTTAAAGAACTGAGAGAGGACAAAAAGGATGATCTGAACCTGCACAGAGGTGAAAGCATGAGGGCAGGTCTGTGGAACGAGATTGAGGGGAAAAAAGCAGTAGCACTGAGAAGACTTCAGGCAAGCCAAAGGACAGCAAGGGAGGAAAGCAGATTTGGAAACAGGAGAAAGTTTGACTAAGGTGCCTGATTATCATGAAGTAATCAAAAGCAAGCAGGGTGTCACGAAAAGGTTCAAAATGGGGCTGAATGGGCAGGACAGAGGGAAAGAGAAGCAGACTCTCACAGAAAGGCTTTTGATGGTTGTATAGAAAGATGAAAAGACCATAAGATGGAGAAGTCCATTGAAAGCTCGGACAGGGAAAGATTAACAGAAAGGAATTAGTGCTGATCCTCACTGGATGTCCTGGGACGATGGAAAGCAGAGAGAGGATAAAGCAGCAGCAGTCATGTCACAGGCTCAGGTGATGGAAAGAACAACTCACTACCTCAGATGGCTGTATGAGGCTGGGCAGGGAAAAAAGCAAAGGTAGATGAGATTGCATCTGGATGCAAGGAGTCAAATTCATGTTGCTGGCATCAAAAAAAGTGCTGAAGAGCACATGGAAATGGTCACAAAGAACAGAGTTTACCTTCAGAGCATCAGAAATTCCTGCTGATGCTGTCTCTAACCTCCCTTCATATGCTTGCTCCCCACAGGTCTGGCAGGTCAGACACCTGTGGAACAGGCGCTAGCTGATGCCATCGTGGACACCATCGATGATTTCATTACACAGTTGCCTTGGGCAGAGAAAAACCAGGACGTGAGAGTAAGGCAATCACTGATTTAAACAATGGTTTATCAAATCACCGATTTAAGCAAAGGTAGTGCATCAGCCATGGTAACGCCTGCGTATGTCCCAGCTCGTACTCAAGCACTTCTCCAAAATAAGGACCCAGATCACGTCACCAGTGATTAATTCCAAAGGGAAGAGAGTTCACAGGAAATCCCTATATGCCTGTACACACGTATGCATGCAAGGGAGTGCTTTGGGGCCAAGGGAGATCAAGAAACTTACTTTCTGGGAATTTCTTAACATTTTTCTCACTATTAGCTGTTCTCCCTCCCTCCTCCTGGGTCCTCTGCCACCACCTTGTGGTGGAAGTGGCATCTCACGGTCTCACAAGGCCAGGTTTAAGTGATTTTACACAAAGTCAGAAAACAAGGGACAAATATGAGATTTCTGAACTTCTGGCTGTTACTTGCAGTCATCACATTCCATTACTAAGCCTTTAACAGGCATCAGAAAATTACGTCAACTCTTCAAATGCATCTGCAGAAATACGGATTCTATTTCAGCCTGCATTTTTGGGGACCATTTAGGCTGCTGCCTCTTCTACATTTTATTCTTTTTTTCATTAACCTGAATTTCAAAGCTGTTGAAATAATTCCATTCCTGTACAGCAGTGCTTATTTCACCAAGCCTGAATATGTTCCTCCAGCATCACACTGAACTGCAAAATTGCACATGAACTGCACAAACTGTGCCAGGTGGGTCAGACCAGATGACCACAACAGTCTGTCATCTCCATTTATTTCACACAGGTGAGAACAGAACACCAGAAACAGTTTCCCTCTCCAAAGGAAACACCTAACCCTTGAAAAGCAGCCTGAAAACTTTCTGCTGGGGGCAACAGCCAGTGGAGAGCACCACCATACATAGCCTCTCCTTCAGCCATTCACACACAAATACACACCCTTCCATGCAGACTTCAGCTTTTAAAAACACATTTTAAACACCTCGAGGCTCACTGCTGCAGAGAAAAAAAAAGCAGAATGACCTGATAGCACAGAAATTCAAAGATAAACCCAGCAAAAGCTCAAAACCCAGGTTCCACATCTCACACGAGACAGGCTGGCAAGGAAAGATAACTGACCTGCATCTGGCTGACAGCGCGGGAAGAATGAGCTTAAGGGATTCTGGGAATTTGAGACCCCGTATACTAGAAAACATAACATCCAAAAGAGTCCCAAAAAAAATGATTGTGAGACATTAGGAATATATTTTATAGATTGATTCTTCCCAAATCTACAGCCACGGCTGGGTGGCTCTTAGCACAGCGAGCAGCATCGCCCCACGTGTTGTGTCTCGGCATCCAGGAGCAATCAGGTGTTCACTGAGGGAGCAACTGGTGTCAGTCATGGCTCACTGCCCCACAAATGCCATACGTCAGGCATCTAACCCACTTCATGGGTAACTACCTCAGCTTTCCGAAACTCTATAGTGCCTCTTTGCACGCATACACATGACAGTCATCTCTGCATTTCTTTACTTATCTTAAATAATTGCTGTTTGCTGGGCTCATCTTGACTTGGATGTTAACACATTCCTTCTTCCAAAGAGATCTGGGACTACTCTACTGTTTGAAGTCAGACCAAATGATTTCACTGTCACATTTTTCAGGTTTCACCTTTTTTTCACATGTAAGAAACCCACAAAAATTCAGTTTTGCTGACTGCTGTGCTTACCATTGGTGTGCACCTTTGTGTTTGATTCTTTCCCCAGAAACAAGCATTTGACGATATCCTCAGCAACAAAGCACCAGAGCTACTGAAAGATTTGGATACTTTCTTAGGGGATAAAAACTGGCTGGTAGGGAAGTCTGTAAGTATAATTTTTGTTTCTCTCCTTCTAATCAGGTTGCCAGAAAAATAAAATCAACTACTGTTGAATTTGTGGATTTCATGCCAGCCCATGAAAGAACTCTACCCACTCTTAACCCCTTGTTCTTACCAATACAAAATTCATCGCTCAATTGCAAATTGAAAATTGTTTCCCACACTATTAGGAAAGTGAGGGAAACCAGGACTAGGATCTGCATTTTCTAAACCAGTTTAGAAGTATGTTGACAGACACTTTGCCTTTGAACTAGTCGATAGAGATGGGAGTTGTTTAGAACTCTGCTTATAATCACTGATCAATTTATAGGACAATAGGAAAAAAAAAACTCTATGAAAATGTAACTCCCTTTTTTACCCAAAACTGTTTGGGAACTAATTAAAACACTTGTCTGCAGTGCAGTTTCAGCAGGAAAGATTAATGTTATAATGCAAGTAATATTTGTAGCAAGGGCTTTATTTAACCAATTTTTACTGAAGTCAAGCCTTGCATTACCACCTCATTACTAGATCTGTAATTATAGGCTTAAAAAAAACTTACACAAAACAGATCAATCCATTTTTCATTTCTGCTGAGAATATTAGCCGTCGCAGCTTTTGGGATTACCAACTAAAATGTACTGCTTTCTCTCCCACTTCCACCAGGTAACGTGGGCTGATTTCTACTGGGAGGTGTGCAGTACGTCACTGCTGTCCTTTAAACCTGACCTGCTAAACAACTACCCCAGGCTTTCAGCTCTCAGAGACAGAGTGCAAGCGCTTCCAGCTATTGCAGCCTGGATCCAGAAAAGACCAAAGACTATAATGTAGACCAGCTGTTCAGACTGGAAAAAAAAGTGCATGTTTAGTTTTCAACATGACTAGTGTCCTAAGTTATTGATTTTAGAATACTTTAAATTAATTTCAGATGGGTATGCTATACCAAATCACAATCTGCCACTTGTATCCATTTATATCTAAAAAAGATGATTTCGTAGAGTAGAGCCTGAGGGACAGGTGTGGTTTCAACCACATCCCCCTCACTGCTAATAAAGTGCTGGATCAACCCAATTAATGTTCTGTGGGCTCTCAAAGTGAGAAGAGATGAATAAACCTTCTTGGAGAGATGCAATTTCAACACTATTTTGTCTGTTGCAGACTTTCAATCTGGAGGAAAGCAGGCTAATTAACAGAGAGGATAAATGTGTGGGAGGACTAAGGACACTAAGCAAGAACAAAAAGAAAAAAAATACCTGCTTAGTCAATAAACTTCAAGTTTCTCAAGCACTTTCTTTAGCCTCTTGAGGTTTATGTTGTGCTACTGCAAAAAAAACCAAACAAACAAACAAGAAAACCCCACCAAAATAAACCAAACCAAGAAGCAGCTGCCCAGCTGAGCTTCTCCACCTCTCTCCCAGTAAGGACACAAATTGGGGGGTGGCAGAGGAATGAGGGGTGGCAGAGGCAGAAACCAGGTTTAGAGCAAATGAATGAACAGAGTTTGTTCTTCTGGCACTGGGGAAAACAGGCAGGTGAAAATCCTGGCAACGCGGCCGGCTGTAGATGGAAGTGGTTTACACAAACTCAAGGGGAGGCGAGCACTTGCAAAAGGACTCCACTGGCTGGTGTAAGCAGCTAACCCACAGACTCGGGTCAGCCTCTGGGCTGAAAATGGCCACGGTTGGGAAAGTCCTTCCCTTCACACCTGCTTTGCCCTCCCACCATTATTTAATTGAATCACAGGAGTGACACGAGTTGGTGAGTTCGGAGACAAACCAGGTACTGGCAGAACTGAAAGCAAGGTCCCATCTTCACTCCTGCCAATACAGTATCTCCACCTGCTTTGCAATTCCTTGCATGCTTCACTCTAGCTCTTGACAGATTTTTCTTTCCTTCTTCAGCTTCCAATCTCCTCTCCTCTTCAGCAACAGACTTCAGATAAGACATATTTTTTCCCCTGTACATCTTTCCCAATCAGAGACACAGAATCCCAGTGAGGCTGAGGGTGAAGGGACCTCTGGAGGTCATCTGGTCCCTACCCCCTGCTTAAGCAGGGCCACCTACAGCCAGCTGCCCAGGACTGTGTCCAGACAGCTTTAGAATATCTCCAAGGATGGTGGCTCTACAGTCTCTTAAGAGGGCAGAAACAGTTACAATAAATAAAAACAAGCCAGAAGCACATATGAACTTCATAGCACTTAAAGACAGTTTTGATCCCAGAGGTATAGGGATGTGATTCTTTAAGGAGTAACCAACTGCTCAGCCAGACTACTTCAACTGATTACATGCTCATACCAAACTGAACCACCACACAAACCACCCCACAGGGC
>VZTO01023037.1:88932-107037 GCA_013400615.1 Syrrhaptes paradoxus | reverse complement strand
CTTTTTTTTTTTCCAGCTAGTGTCTCTCACTGTATCTTGGTTTTACTCATCTTCATTCCCCACTTAATCTAAATTGACGAGGAGGGAATTTCAGAGAGGTCGTCTTTATCTGCAGGAGTGTCTGATAAATGTCAGGTGTGAGAAACAGTGAAATATGTGAGATGTAAATACAGATTTTTTTAATGATCTCAAAAAAAAGCAGGTATTTGAATGTGCTCGCAAATAGCTGAAGAATGTAAGTACAATCTTTTTGGCTTAGGAAAATAAGTTAATTCTGAGCTTTTTAGGTGCAAAGCATCAGCTGAATGTCTTCACTAACCATTGGCTCTAAATAGACATGAAACAAACATGCACTTGTGCTGCATATTCACGGTAGCGTTGTGTAACTGCAATAGAAAACAAGGCAGGCAAGCGTATTGCAGTTCTCGTACCCAGAAAGTGAACAGGTCACTAGATCTTCTGCTGGTATATCAGAGTGGCTCCTTCTAATTGCCTTCTCATTTCTATCTTTGGCAGCATAAATTTTGCATTAAATTATTTTTCCCCCAGTAAATTCATTTGCAAAATTAAAATCTGTGTGGGCGCACACCGCCTTGCATTACTTAAGACATGCATGTAAAATTTTTATACATTAATGCTTCCTCGAAACCTTGCCAGCATATGTAGTAGTTAAAAGAAATGCAGAAGAGAGTTTAGGCTAATTTGACAGAGCAAATTTATAAATATGAGTATTTCATCATTTTCCCTATTTACTCACAAGACTATAATCCAGTGCAGTAGGTTATGTTTAAGTGAGACCAGAAGGTGGCCCAAAATCTTAAAATCTGTTGCATCCCTTTTTTAACTACTTCTTGTCTAAACTCCTGCCTCTTATGCCAAGCACAGTAGTTCACAGAAGTAGTAATGTGAACCGCTTGCTGGTATTGACTCTTTTGGAGGTTTTCAACTGCTGTTTTCAAATAAAAGATACCTTAGGATGCTTTAAGTAAATTTTTAACATTATATGTATCTTAAGCACTTGCTGGAGTCATTGTAAAAAGACACCACTTCTTATAATGGAAGGAGGAGGTGATCTAAATTAAGAAAAATCATGAGGAGCCCAGTGCCAAGCATTAAGAAAATGGTTTAATTGATAGCATAGATAAAATAAAAGCTGCCACTATATTTGCCCTATGCAAGTGAGATCCAGATGGTCTCTTTTCATGCTACAAAATATTTCATTTATCTATATGTTGAAGCTAAAAGCATCCTCCAGAATCTTATCCTGCTGCAGCCGAAAAGGAGACGTAGCCATCCTCTGCATCATGTGTGCAAACCTATAGAAATGACACTTCCTTTATTCATATACATTTCTCGTGGAAACCAAGCCAATGTAAATGGCAGGGCCCAGTATTCTTTATTCTCCATGGATGGTTCAGGTGTGTTGTCTGCCACTGGGGGACAATAAGTAGGGGCTGATTTAAGTACATTCTGATTTTGTTGTACAGTTCACGACTTTTAAAGCAACCTTTTTATATTTGCATCTTGCATTTAATAATGTTTGGGCCAGGAGTAGTTGTGTGCCTCATACTCTTGGAGCTTCACCTGCACAGTATTTCATTTAGTTCGGTATGGTAGTGACTCTAAACCACCCATGGCATAATCAGAGCTCCAGAAATTGTTTTTAAATAAAGATAGTAAATACAGAAGCATATTTGCTTCCTAGAAATCAATAGCTCCCCCCAGCCCACCCCTGAAAGGAAGGCACAAGCATATCTGCCACGGTGTGGAATTTAACAAGGTTAGGATTTTCTGGTTTCCCATCACTGGCCTAAGGTGGAGTAAAATGTGCTTATAGTATCGATTCACTAATACACTCTCTCTGCTTTAAATGTCCACAAAAACCAATTTTTCTTCTTTCCATAGACTTAATCAGTAACAATGATATAGAAAATCCATTCATTTATGCCTCCTGAGCTATTAAAAAATTGATTGGCCTTCTGAGCCTGACATTTCCATTTTCAAGGCTTACTTTTGAAAGACAATGGAGATATTTAAAAGAGGGTTTCAGATGGTTAACTGAAGTTCAGCTGCTTTGCTCCCATGGAAGAAGGCCAGTGGAAGCTTTCTCATTCGCTTGCTAGAAGCTGAATTAGGCTTATCTGAAGAAGATACGTGCTACTGAATCACAGTGCTTATGCAACTCTGAAGTCTTAGG
The DNA here is from genome assembly GCA_013400615.1 of Syrrhaptes paradoxus. Classification (NCBI taxonomy): domain Eukaryota; kingdom Metazoa; phylum Chordata; class Aves; order Pterocliformes; family Pteroclidae; genus Syrrhaptes; species Syrrhaptes paradoxus. Next base: position 104,840 of record VZTO01023037.1, on the reverse strand, counting down.
GACTAGTTTTTTTCACGGAGGAGGGTGTGCATTGTCACTGGCCCTGTGGGAAAAATTACACGCAAAAAGAAAGGCTCACATTTACTTTTGAAAGAGGACTTTGACTGTCAGGCCACTTCTTAAAAATTTAATCTCTGGTCCCAGCGAAGTAATGGAAAGGCAGGCCTGTTTTAGCCCTGCAGCTTCCGTGGCTGTGTAGCTTAGGTACCCAAGTAGGTTATTATCAGGTCACATAGTTGTAATCATGCATCACACATGCAACTTCAAGAATCTGAAGCCATGAATCCCTTTGGATACACATCCCAAAATCATCATAACTGAGAGTTACTTCGTGAGTAAATCATTGGCCTTTCAACCTTGGCAGCTTCATTGTAGGCCTTAAGGGAAATCAGGCTGCTCATCCATATCGATGGTATTCTCTGCCAAACAGTGCCCCAGTTCACAAAGTGAATACGTAACATGATCAGCAGTTGCTGTTCAGGTGAGCTGTGTTGACTCTCAACTTCAAGGAGAGGGAACCTGGGAGGTCAGCACAGAGGCTGCAGCGAGAGTGATGTGGGGAACACACGATCTCTGAAATGCAACTGATGTTAGGCTGCAAGCACATCTCCCAGGGATGGGTAACCTAGCTCTCTGCTAACCTTCACATGAAACAATAATTTATTCACGCAGAAAGTACAGCAATCTGAAATCCTACTGTTATGCAGAAGCTTCTACAGATTCTCTCTTGTGCAGAGATGTGTTAATTAAGATGTACAAGGCTGTGGTTTTTTATTACCTTTCTTCCTTCTTGGTGTAGGTTCTCCCCAGGATATAGCAGCTGTGAGAAACCAAGCAGCGCTTCAGAGCATGAGGACATCCCGAATGATGGCCCAGAACGCGAGCATGATGGCAATGGGTCCCTCGCAGAACCCCAGCACACTGCCCACGACTGCAGGCCAGTCAGACATGGGCATGGCTCCATACAGCAACGCCTCTTCCAGCCAGCCAGGAATGTACAGTATGAGCACAGGGATGAGCCAAATGTTGCAGCACCCAAACCAAAGTGGCGTGAACATGGCACATAACACAGGCCAGGGAACGAGGCAGCCTGCCTCTGGACAAGCGGTGGGAATGGTCAGCAATTTTGGTCAGAACATGCTGGTAAACTCTGCTCTTCCCCAGCATCAGCAGCAGATGAAAGGACCTGTGGGCCAGGTCTTACCCAGGCCACAAGCACCACGGCTTCAAAACCTGATGGGGACTGTCCCTCAAGGAACACAGAACTGGCAGCAGCGAGGCTTACAAGGCATACCTGGAAGGACTAGCAGTGAAATGGGACCCTTCAATAACGGCACAACGTACCCAATGCAGTCTGGGCAGCCACGGCTGTCCAAGCAACACTTCCCACAGGGGCTTAGTCAGACAGTTGTGGACACGAGTGGGACAGTAAGAGCCCTGAACCCAGCGATGGGGAGACAGTTGCTGCAACCACTGCCTGGGCAACAAGGAGCCAGCCAGGCCAGGCCGATGGTGATGCAGGCAATAAGCCAAGGGGTCCCCACAATGTCTGGCTTTAGTCAGCCTCCGACGCAGCAAATGCCAGGTGGTAACTTTGCTCAGAGCAGCCAAGGCCAGGCCTACGAGAGGAATCCCACTCAGGACATATCTTACAACTACAGTAATGAAGGAGCAGGGGGGTCATTCTCGAGTTTAGCAGAAGGCGCAGACCTTGTGGACTCCATCATTAAGAGTGGACCAGGGGATGAGTGGATACAAGAACTTGATGAGTTGTTTGGAAACCCCCAGTGAATGGGCTTGTATAGTCTGGAGCTTTGGTTGTTACGTTTGAAAACAGAAAAGAGAGAGAGCTGGATGTTCTTCCCATCCGTGGATTGTTGGTTTTTTGTTTGTATTGGTTTAGTTTGGGGTTATTTTGTTTTGTTATTTTGTTTTTAATCATGCAAACTGAGCTGATCTGTAGCCAACCTGGGAAGATTCAGGTGGCAATGAAAACACTGGCATCTCAAGACTTCCACCAAGTGATCTCTGTTGCGTGGCAGCACCTGCTGCCTGTGTGGGGGGCAGGATGGGGAAACTGGAAAAGCCAGCTTATGCCTCTGTTTGGGAAAATTTGGGCTTTCCCTACTGAAATCAGGCTTCTTTGCACAGTGGTATGGGGTGGTCCTGATATCTCCTACCTTGTGTAGCTGGAAACACTGCAACTTTCAGGGGAGCAGATGGAAACTGCCGGGAGCAAAGCCTAAAGGTGTCCATGGGTGATTGCACAGGCCCTGGTGGGAAACAGGCTTAACCCCGGGGGTAAGCACGTTTCAGTGACAGTCACAAGGAGGTCACCATTTTCACTGCAGAGTGATAAAAATCCATTAAAAGTGTAGGAGAAAATAAGTTTGGAAGCATGGTGAGGACAGTTTGATTATGGGACTGCTGCTGGAGACAGTTTAGGTGGGTGGGTTACCTTAATGAGCTATTTAGTCCCCTTGGGACTTGCAGTAGCCTTTCCCTGTCAGAGCACTTTGGTGTGGCTCTGCTGCCCAGGGTGGAGAACAGCAGCTATGAATGGTGTTAAAGGGCTCAGAGGTACCAAGAGACATCAGAGGAGATGCAAAGCAGGTCCTTCCCTCGCCTTCCTCCTCAGTATATTTTCAGGTCCCTGCCTTCCCCACCTGTCCTTCAGTGTAAAGCAAGGTTAGCTCACTGCACCTTTTTCAGGTGAGCAACAACCGCCACAAAGGGACAGGCACGGGAGGAGAAAGCAGGTGTGAGAAAATGTACAGGGAGGGTTTGGCACGCAGAATGAGTTTCTTCTCTCCTCTTGAAAAGTGCAAGGTTGGCAGGTAGCATTACCTCGGGGGGTCTGGGCTCTCGATGTGACATTATATACAACATGATCTTCAGTTTTAAACAGATGTTTGCTCTAATCTCTCTGGTTTGCTGGAATAAAATTCACTGCGGTATATGAAGAAGAGGAATCAATGAAGGACTACTGTAAAGATCATTCATGAATGGTTAAAATAATTGGTGTAGTTATTACAAACATTGGCTCTGCCCAAATAACCTTTTAGGTAATAGCAACATATCACTATCTCCACTGTGTGGACCAGTGCTGAGCAGTGCTGTAATGATGTTGCGATATGTCTTGCACAATATTGAGACGCCAGCCATTCTGAATGTCTAAAGCAGCAGTTCCCAAGCTGCAGTCTGAGGCCAAGGTAAGCTGTCCTCCAAAACCTATTACCGTTTTAGTGTTTTCAGCCGAGAGTTGCTTATCAGGGTATATAGTGGTACATAAAAAAAGTTAACGTGATCCACAGTCCAAAAAGTTTAGGAACCTCTGGCCTAACACTGGCGTCTGTGAGCCTTAAGATGTGATCTGTAGCAAAAGTGTCTCCAGTGTACAACTGCCAGTACCAACAACTATCTAGCTGCAGATTACCTCCTCGTGCACAGCTCTCCTTGGGCCTGGTGATGCAAGGTGCTGAGCCACTGAAATCCACAGGAGCCAAGGGACACGGCACCTTGCATTTTGCATTTTCAAGGCCTGTCTTTCCCTGTGGAGCACTGGTATGTATCATATTAAGGAGTGGGAGCAAAATGGGCCTGGAACCATCTCAGTGCCCCCATTACGGTTCCCTTTTGTGCAGTAACCCCTTGCAGGGTTACCTAGACAAAGGGAAATACCTGTTTTAAAAGCTATAATGTAGGCAGGACAAGCTGCATTTTTAACATGGACTAGCTGGTCAAGGTGAGGCATCAATCCAGCTTGCCCAGACTGCTATTTTTTTAAAAAATGCTTTAGTTACATCTCTTTTAAGCTAACCCCTTTTTAAAATGCAGCGCAAGGACCTATTCCAGTTCCTACTGAAGACAATAGGGGTTTGCCAGTCTGCTGCTTTGGCAGCAGCCAGGTTGGGCCCTAATTCAGTGGAAGCAAGCACTGGACAAAGTTTTCGGGCTGTCTCATGGGTAAGTGGCTCTTGGTAAGACTCACCTGAGCAGAAGGGAGAGGCAAATGGCAGGAAAAATGGTACCCTGAAGGGCGGAGGGCATCGTGTGTATGTCCACGTCCGTGTGAGCGCGTGTCTGACAGAGGCGTGCCGGGACAAGGAGGCAGCAAGCCTGCTGCGCAGGGGATGGCACTGGGGATGGTGCAGCACCCCCTTCTCGAGTGCAAGCGACCGGCATTGGCCTGCCAACGCAGAGCTGGGAAACGAGGGCTCAGAAACACAACCACCACGCAGCGGCCAGGTGAAAATCTGTCATGAGGGAGATGGAGGCTGCTGAATAAATGGTGATGAAGAATGAGTCTCTCTTGTCTTTGTAAAGCTTCCTCCAAATACTTCGTACTGGGACCAAGTACTAGAGAGGTAGATTTTAATAGATTTGGGGTTGTTTTGTTATTTTTTTTTCTTTCTTACTATGGTGCTGATGTATATGTAATGTTAAAAAAAAAGTTATTTGTAAATATGTTTTTACAATTCTACACATATCACTGGGTCTACTATCTGTAAAATATATACATATAAAAATATATATATATACTGTTTGTTTAAAATAGAATATTTTTATTTCATTCCTTAACTCATCCTTCCTGCAGTGGTATTGCACTTCAGATGATGTCTAATTACTAATTTGTACTGTATCCCTGACAGCGACTTGCTCCATTTTATTCAGATTTTTCTAGTTTTCTGGTTTTACTTTGTACATTAAGCATTGCTTATTTCCTTTTAAGACTTGTACAGAGCTATGAAAATGTAGAAAAAAGACCTGATGTTAACATACCACTTTTAAAGAAAAAACAAAAACAAAACCGAAAAAACAAACAGGCAGAAAACCCAAATAAAAGATGGTTATGGGAGTCACACCCCAGGCTGGTTTATAGGATCATTCACTTCCTGCCCCCCTGCGGCGCCTCGGAGGGGTGAGGAGGAGAAGGAGGGCAGCTGGCTCCCGGCGGGACCGGGAAGGAACGAGGGTGCCGCCGCCCGCCCCCGGCAGCAGAATTCTCCTCAGCGGCGGGTGGGGCAGCGCACGCGCTCCCTCACGGCTGCCGCCAGGGCGCCAACGGCGGGGGCGCGTGCGGCAGGCCGCAGGTGGCGGCGATGAGGCGCTCGGTCACGTGTCTGCCGGGCCTCGAGGCCGTGATGGCGTCTCAGAGGGAGCTGGGCTGTGGGAACCGTGCGGGGCCGAGGTGAGGTGTGCGCTCGGGTGGCTACGGGAGGGGAGTGGGACCACAACAGTCCACCTGCTGGAGGTGGCAGCCCCAAACTTCAGCATTTGCGCCATGTGTGCGGAACAGGGAGTGGGGAGGCGCCTTCAGGGGACAAGAGAAGATGGAGGGCTCAGGGTGTAGGAGCGCTGCGGCTGAGACCTGGGAGAGGAGGTGCGTGGGAGAAGAGGGATGCAGCATTGGGCGTAGACGTTGGAAAGAAAAATTGGGGAAACTGAGGAAGGGTGAAGACGCGTGTTTAGAGTAGTTCCCCAGCCTGTTCCTATCACCTGCTGCTGCTACGGTGTGTGAATTGTATTGTTGGAAGCCTTTTGGAAAGTGCATGTAGAGTTGAATATACATGACCTGTTCAAGATAAACATGCCGTGTAGCCTTCGAGGCTGATTCCTCCATGTTTACAGCCTGCTGGGGGTCCTGGGCGATCAGACACCACCTCTGTTTGCACAGCGTGCCCCTCGGGATGTCAGTGTGGTCTGGCTCCACGTGCAGCCTTTAAGGTGAGGTTGCCCATCTCTCTTTAATGTCGCTCCGTTACCATTCTGAATGTGGATAACAGGGCATAAAGGAGATGGACCCAGATCAGAGCAGCTTGCCAAAGTTACTGTGCTGACAGTGAGCGTGCTGAGAAGAGATGCTTTCAGCGAGAGGCTCCTGGGTACCGACTGGTTTTGAAGGTGCAACAGGGACCCATTGTTGTTTCTGACCTGACTGACATGTGAACCTTTGAATCAAGTCACAGTATTTGCTGAATGGGCAGCCTTGACACTAAGTCCTCAATCAGCAGGCAGGAGATGGTGTGGTTCTCACTATACTAAATACTGACAGTGTGTATCTGTTGTAGGCGTGTGTTGGTTTCAATTAGAGAAGAGTCAGTCTTTTAACACTTTTTGGTTATAGATGTTCTGTCCTGGCTTACTGGGGAAAAAAGCGGTGACTCAGGAGATAAGTGGCATTCTGAACAGCCTCCTTCTGCGCTCTCGTTAGCTGGTACAGCTCCTCAAAGTTTGGGTTCACGTTTATCCCCTAGCTCTCTGGTTTTGTGCTACTAGATGATGCTTTGCAACCTCACACCCACGTTTTTTGGCATGTGAAATTGTCCCTGTGAGACAGCAGTTATCTATAAACACTCCAGGCCACTACAACAGGTAAGTTTGGAACGTAATAACTTCAGATGCAAAGACCTCTTTGCCCACATTAATGACCTTTGGGCCTCCTCTAATGTGTATTTCAAGCCTGTTACATAATTTGGTCCATTGTCTTGGTTTTTCTTCTGGTGGCAGCGCTTCTTGCTGCCCATGACTGTCTCAAGGCATCACTGGCAAGTGGGTAGATGGATTTTCTGTCTTTCAGCCCATAGAAGGAAAGTTAGTGGAAGAATGCCCAGTGATTTCTGTGGTTGTTAAATCTGGCCCTGTTGTACTCTCTCCCCGGAGGCAAGTGCCAGAGAGTTGCGCTTTCCACAGCTGCGTCAGCTCCAGCCTGTTCACCATCACAATCTGTTTTTTCCCCTTGGCAGCCGTTAGTGGACCTGAGTCTTGCACCCTCGTACTTGTTTCATTTTATTGTTCCAAATGCCCTTTCAACCTTTGTTATCTGCAGGCACTAAGTTGTGTCTTTTAATCACAAGCTAACTTCTGCACATGCATCCACCTTTTTCATATGAAAGGTTGTTATGAACCTGGTCAAACACTCAATTATTTTGTGCTCCAGGTTATCAACCCTAGTACACTTTTAGGAAGACCATAAGCATGTTCATTATATAGAGCTGACTGAACACCACTATAAACATGCAGTATTTTTGGCCATATCATGTCTTCAGAGGCATGATGAGGAAAATTTCTGCCTACTGGCTCTATTCTATTCTAGTATTGAATTATCAGGAGCTACCAAAATAGGCATGGTCTTGCTTCTCAGTTCTTCTACATATTTTAAATTGGCCATCAGCATACTTTGAGCTCTCAGCGCTAAGCCATGACTCTTCCCCCCCGCTTTCAGCAGAAAACTGTTTTCATAGTCAGTTTGCTTTTCACTGTCGTTTTATGATTCCCAGAGCTGTGGCCATGCTGGGAAGTTTATCTAGTCTTTCCCACACCCCAGCCATCTGTGCCTTGGCGGGAGACAATGCAGTAGACCCAATTGTTAGATGAGCATCTGTGCCTTCTTTTTGTCTGGGCTGGCGCTCCCTCTTGCAAGTGCTGTGTTGTGGCTACAGCTTGTCTTCGAGAGGCTTTGTGTGAGGACTGGGATCTGCCTACAGGAGGGCCCCACTTCTACGAGAAGAGTGTTTGAGCATGTGTTGAACTGTAAACGCGTGTATAAAATCAAAAGGCCTTCACAGAAGTGTAGGGCCAAGTGCAGCTTTAAGTGTTTTCCTGAAGAAAGCAGTGTTCCCGTATATGTTTAAACAGCCTCCTGCAGTGGGATTGGATATACTTGGAAAACTGGGGCCTTGCAACAGCATATTGAATCAAAGCGTGTTTTTACATATGTGTGGAACAGCTGACACTGCTGGGGGAAATGGAAGAGGAGTGAAGGAAGATTACAGAGGCATTGGCAAAGCTGAAGGACACTGGGTAAGATGGACTGTTGCTTGCAGTGCCAGTTGCAATAAATTAATTAGTGAATTAGCGGTTTTGGCTTTGTATAATTTGTTTACGGTTTACAATACTGTATGGGAGAACAAAACATTTAATTGCAAAAACAGATGACATGACATTCTGTCTTACAGACTTTTTTTTAAGAGCATAGGGACAGGAGAAAGTGTGAACAGCTCAGGAGAAGCATGCATTTTACATTGCAGTGATCTGTTAGTGAAGAGCTCTGATGCTGTATTCACATGCAGCTTATCTTTTTGTCATTCCGGGAAAGCGTCCACTTTATTTTTTTAAAAAAGCCTTCAGAACAATTTGTGTAATTTCTTCATAATGCTGAAGTCCAGGTATTCATCCAGAAAGCTGTTAATAATCCCAGCGGCACCCAGGGTTACCAAGCAAGTCAGAATTATCAAATTCAAATAAAAACCGATTAACCTGGAAGTGGAAAGCAGAAAAATACTGTTAGAAGCTGTACATGGTGTGTTTACAGTGAAACTGCTTGTCCACACCATTAAGAAGAGGTGTGCAGAATCAGAAAGGATCACTGCTGCAATGCTGCCTTGGGGTGTTCTGGTAATAAACTGTTCCCGCACATGGCTTTTGCTAGGGAAAAGAGAGATTCCTAATATCTTCTCTATGGGAAAACTCACCCAATGTTTCTAAATATTCATGTGGAAGTTAGGAACTTGCTCCAGGATGAGCTAATTCGTCCCATGGCATGAAGACCTGTAGGTAAAGCCACAGACAAGCCTGAGCACCTCACTGCAACTTTAGGTGTAGGAATGTGGGAGGGAAGCCTTCGGGGCTGAGGGAGAGCTGTGCGTATCTCTTACATCCACACTGATTGGAGAGTTACTCTCAGTGAGCTGGGAAATCTGCTTCTGCTTATCACTTTGACTTGGAGATGGATTTTTGGGCTGGAAAGGAAGAGTGTTAATTCTAAAAAAATGGTGATTAGGGCTCTTGCTGGGCATGGGAGAGGGTCAGGTTATTTTATTTGTACAAAATGGAAAGCTCCCACAGAAGTGTCTGGGAGAGCCTTCAACTCTGAAACGCAGAGCTCGCTTTTGGGGCATGTGTGTGCAGGGTGTAAAGTTTTGTCTTATAGAGAAGCGAGCCACTGTTCTCAGCCTTCCTTGAGAGGCTGAATCTGTTGGTCTAAGAGTACTGAAGTAAAGCATGGGAAAGATTTCTTAAATGACTTTCTAGTTTGTTGATTAAAGAGAAGTCTATTGTGCTCTGCTTGTTCCTTTATTTAGACTGTTTTGCTTCCTAAATTTCCTTAGTAGTTGCCAGTCTTCTGTTTGGTGTTCACTGCATCTTTTGAATTATTGCCTCTCTTACGGAGAGATATAAAATTATCTCCATATATTTTCTTTCTGGAAAAATATAGCCTCTCCCTTCTCTTAAGCAACAGCTGTTCCAAAGAGGGTGAAGGATTGGTGGAGACTGCGGTGCAGCAAAATTATAACATCAGTACACAAGCTATGGGAAATAGCCCTGCAGTACAGTCTTTTGCTGCTGCAGGATTATTCACTACAAAATAGTCTGATTGTTTTGTATCTTCCTCTAGAAATAGACATTCCAAGTCTTTTAGTTTTATGACAAATAGAAAACAGCATGATATATACTTAAGACTGATATGTGTGCTGTGTCCTTAGGTCAGGACACAGAAGATGGTGCAGTGGCTTCAGTGAAACAAGAAATGAACTGTATGTTTGAGTGTGTATAGAGGAGGGGTGTTTTGCCAGCATGCATTTTGGTTGAAGCAGAATTCAGGTTACAAGATGCTGTGCACTTAACGTTCATTAATGTCAGTTTATCTGAAGTTGTATTCTCTTATCTGTTTGGTGAAAGTTCATCAGCCTACAAGGCCAGATTTGCTTGCTTCCTTTAGTGCGTTTTGTAAGGCTAGAGTAAAGGTCTTAATGCGACCACATGAGGAAAAATGAAAATAGCAGTTTGGCAGGCACTGTGCAAGCCTTGCCTGAACACTCTCCCATCCTGCAGCAGTGCTGAGCTCCGAAACTGCTGCTGTTTTCAGACCTCGCTGAGTCTGGTCACCAATAAGCTGAGTACTAGGCACCCACAACGTGAGCATCAAACCTTTTCTCTTGTGACCTGTAGGACGTCCACATCTTAACCTAGACTTGTATGATAACAGCCAGCCCTCTTCCCTGAGGGTTTCTGCTTCAGACCTTTTGCTGACACTTTACACATGTTGCATTCAATTATAGTCACTTCCCACTGCTGGTCCTTGGCTCTCAGCCCAGCTTCAGACCACAGGCTGGAGCTTTTAACCTGTGCTCAGTTGGTAACTCCTTACCTTCCTTTCACAGACTGCACATAACCATGGAAGTACTTGTAGCGGGCGAACATGTACAACACACCCAGGAAGGAAGCTAATTCTAAGAAAGAAAAGATTAATAGCAGGGAAAAAACAGAAAAATAAAAAGTTAGGATCATAGATTGTTAACCACTTCAGTTATGTTTTCTAGTTATATGGCTCTGGGGGTTTTCATAGCTACCCATATCCTGGGAAGTTATCTTGGGAAAGAATAATTCAATGTGCTGTGTAGTAGGCTCTTGATAGGGGTTTACAGATAGGGGTGGGCATAGGACTATCCAAAAAAACCTGAAAGCATTCCCTGAAAAGAAGATCTCAAGAACTGACAGGGATCTGTACCCTCTCCCCCCCTGCCCAGTTTGGTGGTTATCCCAGAGACAGGATAGTGGATTGGAGCACTGTGGCTTGACCCAGTGCTGTCCTTTTGTATTATTATGGCAGTTTGTGTTAAAGGGGAGTGTTTGTTTTGGAAAGAGAATCTTACTTATGTTGTTAATAACCTGCTTTGCATTTATATAGCAGCTTTTATCCAAGGACTTGAGAGAAAACTGAAGTGAAGTTAGCTTTCTGACCTCCCTGTGGGATGAATATAAAGTTACCTCCATTTGACAGATGGAGCAGGGTGTGTAGGTCAGTCGTGTTATCCAGGACTGAGTGGTGCTAGTTAATTTTGTGTTCTTTCAAACTGCGAGTGAGTATTACAGAGGACAGCTTTTACTGTGTTCTGGATTAAATCCTGTCAATATATCTATGGGAGATGCTCAGCTGAAAAAAAATGACTTAAAGTGGAGGTTGACATAATTAATTTTTTTCTTACATGTGACAGCACACATCTGTGTTGCTTGTTAGCAACAGTGATTTTCTTTGATTCAGGTGTCTAGAAGTACATGTACTACTATCTCATATCCAAATTGTTGACTTAAGTGGTGCTACTTTGGATTTACATTGGTTTTGCAGTGGAGATGAGACTCTGGCTGTAAGAGAGCCCCAGACCAAAATTGCTGTTTTGGAGCAAACATAGAAAATAGAGGAGAAAGCTAGTCATGCAGGAAGGAGAGGTATGGTGGGCATGAGCTAGTTATCTTTTCTCCGGGCCATAGACTTCGTGCTTCTAAAACATCAGCTGGGGAAGGGTTAATAAAGCAGAATGCAAATGTTAGGCTCTGTCACAAGTTTTGTCTCTAGGACAGTGTACCCCATCACAGACCCTCCTTGGAAAGTGAGAGAGGTGTGAAAGTTCTGTGCTGAGTTCAGAATATTTGGACAAAAAATGACCCACTGCTAGGTGCCTGAGAAAACATCGTAGGTTTTCACAGGTCCTCACTGCCTACCTGAAGTACTGTATCTCTGGCTGGAGATGCTGCTGTTAAGACTGCGCTTCAGTGCTGTGTCCCAGAACAACTAAATGAGTCATAGCTCAGTGGTGGTGTCACTCATCTGGGATATAAAAACCCACAGGTTTGTTGGCCTGAGTTCTGTCTCCCTCAGCCAGGGGTCCAGCCGCAGGGATGAGTGCTCTGACATGAGCCATTTCAGGCTGCCTCCTCCCAAGGAATGACAGCTTGATGTCCTGTGAGTATTGTGCCGTAATGTGCAAATAATTGTTGGTGGGAAGCATTTGGTAGCTGCTTTTCTGAATGATTCACCCTGAAAATCCTGGGGATGTATGATCAACATGTACTGGCTTTTTGGTTTGCAGAGAGAAGTAGAAGCTGGTGGGGCTATGTGAAATGTCGTGGCTAAGTGGGGATTTCAGTGTCACTGAGCATTCTTTGAGGAAGACTATGCTAAGGTAATGCAGTTAAAGAAGGGAAAGAGATGTCTACAGTCATTTACCTCCTGATAAAACTACAGTGTTTTAAAAACTTACGTACAACTTCTAAGTCCAAGATAAAAATGAAAAGTGTTTACCTTGATTGAAAAACCATCCTGCAGTCCAGAGGACAGTAAGGAATATTGGGTAAAACTCCGCACAGTTTTGTCTGCAGAATAAATTTGTAAGAACATTAGTCTGGAAAGGAAGATAACTATGGGTGGGATTTTGAAGGAGAATCAGCTTTGGGCTCATTTTGTTGCCACTAAAGTTAATGCTGTTCAATCCAGTGGGAGCACAGTCAAGCTAGCATTAGGCGCTCTTAAAAATTCTCTTCTTTGTAATCTCAGATACAGGCTATTACAAATATTTTCCTGGTGTTTAAACTTAGACAAGGATCTGGAACCTACTACATGGAAATAAATAGGACAAATAATCCTAAATCAAGTGCCTGTGCAGCAAAGAGAGGCAGAAATTCCAGCACGTGAATGTGATGTTAATCACTTATCTACATAGTCTGTAACTCTGCAAGTTTTGTGGGTCAGCATTCCTGGGACTGCAAGAGGAAGCACAGAGCTATGCATAGGCAGCTTGGATTGCTCTGCTGAGGCCAACTGCCTTTATGAAGTGCTGTCAGGCATGGACAGCACACGATAGATCCTCTTATGTTGAGGACAATAACATCTTTATTTGTGTACATCATCAGTTTTCCCACCAGTATTTTGTTGAGATATCTTTTCTTGGTTGTTCTGAATTAATTTATTTTTAATGAATTAGGCAACCTTCTATATTGAATCTGTTCTGTTATCTAATATGCTACCTAATACATGCTATGTCTCGCTGTTGTTATCCACTGGAGCTACAGTTGCAGCAGATGGGATTGTTTGAAAAAAATATAAGTAGTTTTGCATAGGGTCATTAGCTCATCACAAACTGAAGCCTGTTAGGAAAACTCTCTCTTCTTAAACAGGCTATCCTGCAGTTATCCACTGTGAAGACAGATTTTTCTCTGCTCTTGTCTTCCACATGTTTAGTGTTAGCCATGATCCAAGAACTGACAGCACAGCTTGCTAAATCCAGAACATCTGAATTCTCTAAGATACAGTTACAGTTCACAGCCTGTACTTGAGTTTGGGTAATCCGATTGCCTAGTTTGATCAGAGTTTGAGCAGTGAGTTTTAAATGAGTTGAACTTACCCTGTTATCATTTAAAAAAAATAGATGAACCATTTGAAAAGCAATCTGTTCATCATTTTTCTTTTGTTGGAGCAAAGGATGTGAAGAAAAGGGTAATGTTTTAAGATAATGTTTTTGCTTATCTTCTGGACCGAATTGTTATTCATTGCCACCATTGTAATGATCTCTGGACTTACTGTGCACGAAATGTTCTATCAAATTCTGGAGCTCCAGTGACAGCTGGGGGCATGACCTTGTGCTTCATTCGTGATTTCCCCACCAGCCAAGCAAAATGACCTGTAAGCAAAAATAAGGGCTCACGAATTAGAGTTCCTCAGCTCAGTTAAGTCCCCTACATGCCAGTAATTTTTTAAACTGAGATCATTGTTCTTCAGCTCTTTCCATTTGGTGTGATGGAAAGAGACCAATATTAGATGAACTAGTTTTTCCCTACAAAAGTTTAGATCTAATCTTCAAGAGTGACTTACTCATGAGGAAGGGGGAAAATTGCTATTTCAGAAGTATATTTTTGCATTTGCTACCCTAGCTCTGGCTTAAATATCCTTCCATCTCCTCCTTTCCCATCTGTCTTCTCCCCATGTAAGTAATTACAGGTTGTGTTCAAGTGATCTCTTAACCTTTCTCTCCAAAGACTAGTCAGAAGATCTCAGATATCTCTCTGTAAGGCAAGTTTACAGGACCTTTCATTGTATTTGCATCCAGTAAGACCTTCTCCATTCACACCCAACCGTCTCTTGTTATGCCTGGTGATTCGTCCGTTATTTGCCCCCTTGCAGCCCTTTCAGAAGGGAAGAATGGTAGTGGGGAGTGTTCAGGAAACATGCTTCAGGGAGACTGAAACTCACAGAAGCACAAGAATTATTTTTGCAAAATATTTTCCTGGAAAACTTAAAAGTTGCTTTTTGGCTTCTGTTGCCCTGAAAATTATCTTTTTTTTTTTTTTCTTTTTCCCCTGACAAATGTTGCACACAGGTAAATCCTGCCTGGCTTATCAGTCAGAAGTGGTAGGTGAACCTTAGTGTTCTGTGGCAATGGCATTCTCAGCAATGCATTCCTCATTTTCTGGCCGCACCGAGCCATTCAATGCTTAAAACCAGTCTGGGACCAGTTTTTTCTACTGAGGAACTAAGGCAAGCTCATTGCATCCGAGTTGGTTGGAAAAAAAAAAAGCCTTGAACAGATGCTGGATAACATAAACTTACTGGGAGAAATAAGAAGGTTAAGGCACTGTAGGGGCCAAATTGTTCTTGTTTGTTCAGTGCAATTAACCCGAGCAAATTGTCAAGGCCATGGTATAACCCTGCCTCAGCTGTAACACGGTTTGCCCTTGGTATTGCTTGGTCAGCAAGGCTCTAGTCTGAGGGGCAGAGATTTGCACGTGGGAGGCTCTGGTTAACTGTACACAGAAATAGGTTTGCAATCGGTTTGTGATAATAAAGCTGACCATTGTAAAATCTGCTTCTTAAGTGGCTTCCGCTGTGATCAATGGGAACTTTGTTAAAATGGGCTTTTATATGCCAACGAAAACCAAGCTGTGGGCCTGTCTAAGAGGAGAACTAGAATCATGTCTGTCACCTTAAAAGAAAAGGGGGGCCTGGTGTGCAGAACGAGGCAGGTGCCAACCAGGGACTCGAAAAGAGCTCAGGAGGGGAATAATTACTGTATTTTTTGGTAACTGAATAGGGCTTGCCTTTTAGTTCCTTTCTGGTGAATGGAAAGTAGCAATGTAACTCCAAATTTAAGTTTTGTGATTATGGTTCAACAAGGGCTAAAGTAAATAATAAAGCAATGGGAGAGCTCTTCTGCCCTACCTCCTGGAGGTGCTGTCGTGAGGGCTCCAGAAGGCATTCCAGCAGGAGTAGCCTTTTCTTCCCCCTGTATGAAGCTGTTGAATTCTAGCAGGCTAAATTACATGACTGAGGTAGTTACAAAGTGTGCTTGACTTGCCTTTGTTTGCCTTTTTTTGCTTTCATCTTCAGGTGGCATTTATGGTTACTGAGTTAATATCTTTACTCTGAAAATATAGGACAAAGCAGGCTTTCAAGGAACATTACTCTCCAACATTTTATATGTGTTAAAAAGCCTGTAGAGAAGCTGATACCTGTATTGCAGTGTATGATAGTGCATGGTAATTTGCATGGCCTAACCTAAGAACCTTAAGAAAAAAATTAAATACTTCTTGCTGGATCCTGGAATTATTAAGAATGATTTAAAAACGTGCTAGTTCAGAGAGATGCTTCAAAATAGAGGAGTAGTGGAACTCCTGTCCTGCTTGTTCTCTCCTGTATCAATGTCTGGGATTCATGCTGTCCTTTGTTTTCCCATCATTCTACAAAACACTATCACTCAAGCAAAAATTAGCTGCTTAAAACTGGATTCAGGACTGGAAACCCCTTCCTGCATTGTTTGTCTTCTTTCTTTCTACCCTCGAGCATTTCTTGCATAGCTTAATCTTTGTCTGACCTGATTCTTTGAATAACTCATGGTTTTGAGACACTAAATCTTGTACCTCTGATGATTGCTAAGTGAAACCTGACTTCCAGCCCTGCTTCAGGGCGGTCGTATTGCCCATTAGCACCTTCCTAACTCAGGACCTGAGGCTCACAGAATAAACAGAAGAGCAAACAGGGCACCACCGAGTGCTTTGTTGTGTGTATCTTGTTCACAGCCATCAGTTGCACGCTGAGCTACTCCCCTTCCATGAACTGGTTATCACCCATGCTTACA
>VZTO01023037.1:42421-87761 GCA_013400615.1 Syrrhaptes paradoxus | reverse complement strand
TCTCTTTGGGCTCAATGTCAGACTGCCAGTGTAAATGAAAACCCACAGTATCTTGTATTTTCTGTGATTTTAACTAACTGGTGTGGACTAACCATCACAAGAAAGAACACATTTTTTTCCCTCCCTTTACAGTTTCAGTATCTGTACAATTCCTTGAGTTATCAAACTGCAGAACTTTTCCAGATAATGCATGTTTGTTTGTTTGTTTTTAATCCTTCACATTTTTACATTAAAAATCAAGGCAGCCAAGTTGAACTTTCACAGAAGTTGATGGTAAACATTGCCACCGGATAGAAATGTTCTGTGAAGATCAGAAGGGTATGTTGTAGCTGATCTGATGACAGAAAAAGAGAATGTAAATTTTAGGTGCTTTTTAGTTGCCTTCTGTTGTGTTGGGCTTTTTTTAACTTGGAAGGGTCACATTCTCAATCATTTTTTTTGTGCTGGGTATGAATGTTATTTCAGTAGCTGAGGCTTTGAGAAAAAATAAAGTCATGCCACATAGATAGGTTGCTAGATAAGTTGACAGTGCTATAGATATGTGAAAAAAAGGCAAAGTAATTATTTTTAACTTGCTTCTAGTCTCATCATTTTATAGCACAAATGCATTCAAAATGTATGTTGTTTCCTGGTGTAAATACAACTGTATGAATCAGCACATCTCAAAGAAAATAATGATGGGCATTAAAAATGTTGCCACAGTTTTTGACGGATAGGCAACAAAGAGAGCGTCTCACACTTGCCCACTTCTTTCCCTGGTCCCTGATTCTCAGAGGCATATTAGCATAGGATAAAATAAATCCATTTAGATCTTAAGTGTAATGATGAGGACATAATATGGAAAATCTGATTATATTGTTGCCTGACGTAAATGTTTGCTTTCTTCTTTCATTTCAGATATTTAGTATATATCTCTATTTCAGGGAACAGTTTTTACAGGACTTTCAGTCCAGCATTGGTGTATTTGATTTCACAAATTTACTTTCACTTTTGATGTTTTCAATTGTATAGGTGCCTAAATAAGAATTTAAACCAAGACACAATGTGGCTTTGGGGTAACTTTACAGCTAGTTACAAGCTCTCACAGTAGTACGATTCCAAAAAGCCAGCAAACAAAATAGAATTGAGAACAAATTGGTTTCTCCCACAGGGAAAAGTAATCTGCCCCACTGAGCCGACTGCCTCTCAGACTAGAGAGGGTAAACAGTGCTCTGGTGAGAAAAATCTTAGGAGTTCTCAGAAATTAAGTTACTGAACAGACAGCTTATCATAAAATAATTTACAGTACTTCGGAACCAGTGGAAACCTCCCCAAGCCCCAGCCACGCCACCCCACAGATCTTACATTGCTGGAAGGCGGAAAGAAGAGAGACAGCCGCAAGCAAAATTAAATCAGCCATGTTCTCAGCAGCTTCCGTGTGTGAGCAGGATGTGTGTACAGGGCAGAGAGCTTGAGTGAGCAATAAGGAAAAACAACAGGTGGGAGAATTATAGTGCTTTTCAACATTGCAACAAAGGCCTGCCTTAGAAGCAAAACAGCCTAACTTTTTAAAACAAGTGTGCAAAATTATGGCCATTTTTCATTCCTGAAAAAGTTCAAATACAGTCAGCCAGCTCTGCCTGCGTGAAAGCAGCGAGAGAACAAAACCAGCCTTTCCTGCCTCTGTGGATTCAGCTGTTCTTTTATGTCTTAGATTTCAGTTGCAATCTCTTTGGGGCAAAAATGTTTTGTTCTATGTTTGTACAGGGTCTAGCATGGTGAGGTCTGCATCCATCACTAGCAGCACCACTCTAAAGCAGCAGGTGCAGGAGCTGCGAGGGGGGAGCGGAGCTTTTTACTGTCCCTACGCTTGATTTATGGGTTTTGCCAAATGTGTACAACTTAGGCTCTTACAGATGACAGGACAGCCGCTTACAAGTAGCCAGCATGCAGAAAGGAATTGTTCAGGATAGTTCAAGGGGTAAAACAGCTGAGAAAGAAAGAAATGTCTCCCCTCATTTTACTGCCTGGAGTATACTTCCTATGGCTTATGCCTAGTCCTAAAACTGGAGAGGTTCTCTCAAGGAATGTTTTTTCATCAGCTAGCCCTACCTGACAGGAGGCCTAATGTTGTTAGCCTTTATGATCCCATTAGACCACTGGAACAAAACCAGTGTCATGTTTATTGTGACTCTGGGATTATCTATCCACTTTGTCTCCAACCCATCACAGGGGGGTATTTCATTGACTTTAGTCAAATTTCCTAATTTTCAAAGCTCATGTAAAAAGGACTTAAATCAGTTATTTTACCTTGCCAAATCTTAAGCTGTTGTTTTTTGGGTATTAATGAAGTAAATTGTTCTTTCTTAAGATTTGAAGAATAGATATACTGTAAAAACAGTAGTTGGAGATTTGTGCTTAGTTGCTCTTTAATTGCTGATTTATGCACTTTAATTAGAGTTCTTGTTGTAGTATGGGGTTGGCTTTCTGACCACACAGTTTCCCTATTTTTTTAGGGGCTGAGTCACAAGTGTTCAAAGCATTGTCACCCTGCTGATAAGGGAAGTGAAGGAAAGTTCTGACAGAGCCAGTCATTGAAAAGTTTGCAAGATCATTTTGAAAAGTTAAAACCATTGGGGGTAAACACTTAAAGCCCACTGATATTGAGCTCATGGGGTTTTTTTCTGACTTTATTCAAAGAATGTGAATTTCAAAATGGCAGTTGACATGCAGAATCCAGCAAAGATTGATTTAAAAGTGGGCAGGAATACAGTCTAGGGCAGGAGATTGAGTCCACAGAAATGTTATAATTTACATGGGCATTGTGGCGGAGCTAGAGTCTGCTTAAGACCATGTTCACTTTCCACTGGCAGAGAGTTTGTAGTTGCCTTTAGATTTATATTGCTTTTAGTCATATGTAGTCCACAGGCACTTGATCTAGTGTTATGCTTCCTCCCCGTGGAACCCAGAATAGAAGGTCTGATCGTACACAAAACAAGGTTGGGTTTATTGATGAGCGTGGGTGTGCAGTAGTACCTCTCATGCCCAGAGCTTTTATGTGTATAAGCCCCAATATATAAGTAGATGCCAAGATCAACTAAGAGATTTCTCCAGGTATGTCAGGACATTTTGACAGCTTGTCTATGACCGATTTCTCAGCTTGCTCCTGGTGAATGTAATTTAATTTTGCATTTCCTTCACTTGTATGTATTTCATATGTGCTTTGCTTATCTGTGCAGTTGTAAATGCATGCGTTTTGTGCAGCTGCCCAAAGCTGTCTCCAAAGCAAGCACAGAGGCTCTGAGCAGTGAAATGTAAAGTCAGAGATACTGGTGCTACCTTACCAGACTTAGGTCTTTTCCATTTGGAAACATTTATTCCTGCACCATGCTTCTTGTGTGCACTCTATAGGGAAAACAAGTTGCTCTAAACCTAATTGACAGCAGCTGAAACTGAGGCATTGGGTAGGGAGGGACCTTGATAGTTTCATGCAGCAGCTGTGAATGAAGAGCTGGGAGCCTGCGTAGCCCAAGGATTTAAGGCATATTAGTGGTCCTGTATCTGGCTGACCTGTGTGTCCCTGGCAGACCTTCCTAAAGAGTCTGTCTCTTCTGCCTGTAGAGGAGCCCCTGTTGACTAGCAGTGAAGGCAAATCCCATCAGGGTGGCAGAACTGCTGTCCTGAGAGCAGATGGTTGGGGTAGTGAGACCAAAACCATTTTAAGCATGAAACTAGACTGATCAAATAAGCTCTTTTAAAAGAGTTACATTGTCAAAGCTGCTCAGTTTTTGTCTCTGGAAGAGCTGAAAAGAGCTTTGCCAAGGGCAGCATTCAGTCTGTGCTGGGGTGTAACTTCTTAAAGGCTGGTCAGTGCAGCACTTTTTATTTTTAAACATCTTCCAGGAGACAGGCTTTGAGGAACAAAGAGGACTGGCTGGAAGGGAAAGTGTATCTGAACTTTCATATATTTCACTGGAAACATTTGTAGGGTAAATCAAGACTATTACCATGTATGAGGCTAGCTCATGTATCAAAAGCAGTTTAGCTACAGCAGTGCAGTAGTGAGCTTTGTGTTTTATTAATTTGCTCTGCTTTTCAAGAATATATTACAAAGAACATGGGCCTGCATGGCACTGGGTCATACTCTGGCTTTAAATCTATCAGAACTATGAAACAGGTGCAAGAGGAAGAAAATAAGTTTATTCCTTCAAATGTTCCTATTTCTACCTCCTAAATACCAGTTGTAACCCATGCCTGCTGTTGTTTCGTATGTACTTTGCATGGGATCTCAGACGAAGGATGAACAGTCCATTTTATCCAGTTCATTTTAAGGTCTGGTTGTTCAGAATCCCCCGCTTTGTAGCAGCGTTACTAAATGATAAAAGAGATCCTCATTTTCCCTCCCATCCTCTGGACACTGGTGGAATGAGATCAGACTATTCTTTATGGTATGGCAGAGCAGATTTAAAAGGATTGGATGGAGTAGTAGCCAGAGGTTCTGATTCTTCCCTGATCTGCACCTTCTGCAGTCTTATGTCACCTCCATCAATATTGGATATAAGTCAGGAAAGAATTGGTTCATGGTGTTCTCATCTGGGTGTACAAAAGATTGATGTGATTTAACTCCCATCAGTGTTAATGTGAGTTGCTATGTGCACATAAATTCCCACGTGCCCACAGGCCTCTTGGATTTCCTTTTGGCCTTTGGGCATCATTACACTGTTTTACTGTGGGCATTGCAAGAACATATCCAGGATGCAATTCTGGATTGCAATGGAGCATCATATATTTTACATATCTTTATAAAACATGAACTGTGTCAATCTTGCATTATATCCCATTGTAATCATAGCATGCTTTCAAAGGGGCAGCAAAAAGAGGAGTCTAGATTATTATAAGAAGTACCTTCGTGTAATTACAGTGTGGGGTTGTTTTTTTGTTAAAATTATGCTTTTCTGTTGAAAGCCATGGTTTTTTTCTTAAATTTTTTTCACCTGTTCTCGACTCTGAGGAGCTCGGAAGTGCAATGGCTTGGGAGGGATTATCAGAGCCTGTTCAGGAAAATGGTGCATACACGAACATATCTGCACTGCAGTGTAAAAAAAGCTGTGTGCATATGGTGATCAGGGAATACCTGACTGAATATTCCTCACCTCCCATGTTTCAGACCTCTTCTTCCTCCTAACCTGAGTGTTTCTGGAACAAGAGGTAAATCTCCAGAGAAGCGGTACAGCCTAATACAAGAAGGGAATTCTGAAAACCCTGCTTCTCCCATTCAGCAGAATAGGAGGAAATGTGGTATATAAAGCTAATTCCCATTCTTTCCTTTTACTTTCCTTGTGAGAGGTTTAATGTGTGCTGCAAAAGCTACCAGCTTAGACGTGGAATGTGGTGGCTCTTGCAGTCACACTGTGTTTGAGGAGTCACTTTCTTTTTTAGGGCATATGATTTTGCCTGAAGATGAGAAGCAGCTCTCCTAGATTCTTTAGCCTAACGAAAGTGGCTTACATGCCGCACCTCACTCATGGGCTAAAGCCTCTGTGGACCAATACTATGGTCTTGCCTGACTGCCTGTATAATGCAAATTGGCAGCATTTCAGCAATGAATAACAACTCATTAATAAGTGATGGGAGCTGGGAGACAGTGGTGCTTCCAGACCTTAGAATACTTCCTGTATGCCACAGTCCCGCTGGCTCTGGGTGCCGTATCTCCGGTTTGCAGCAGGTGGTCTTGGGAGAACTGAGGGCTGGTCTGCGAGTTGCAGATCCTACATGACTTATGTCTGGATCAAAAGGAGGTTTAAAGATTTTCCTGTTGCTATTGACCAACTGGAAGCAGATCCCCAGACCAGCGTGACTGCTCTGATATCTGGAATGCAGGGGATTAACGGATACTCAGCAAGAGATTTGAAGACGTGTTGGTTGTACATCTCTTGTCTCCCTTCACAACACCTAGAGGATTTGTGACAATGTAGCACTAGCTATTTTTTAACTTGCTAACCTTGGACAAAGAGCTATTTTAATTAGTGAACCACTTCAGCTCTAGGGAGTCTTTTCATCCATACAGCAGGAGGTTTAATGTCATCTTTGTGGAAATCAGCTATGCTTAGGAGGTGGGAGGTGAATTGTGCTCATGCTCAGCCCTATCTGTTGCCTTAAGGCAGATCTTCACATTTGCTCAGGTAGCTTTGCTCAGGTAGCTGTTGAGCCAGGGCCTCCAGCCTGCCCAGCCCTTCTGTGCAGCTTGCATTACAGACATTCACAACTGTGTGCCATTCGATATTTGTTGCTGCATCTTCAACTTTTCAGGGACCATGCTGGTAAATGTTGGCTCTCAGTGTCAGTGATTCTTGCTTGACCGCGGCTACCAGGTGAGTGTAGCAGCCCCCGTCACTGTCATAACTGAAAACCTGACAGTTTTCCAAGGTGTCTGCTGCATTCAGCTGCTCCTAGATTTCTATCAGAGGGGATGCCTGATTCCCTAGATTCACTTGAAAGCGTTGTGTGACTTGGCTGTGCTAACAGAGGAGGTTAATGGCACAGACAGGAACCGGAGCAGATACCTGGCTGCTGCCCTTGAGCTTTGAATTTGACTCTGTACCCTCTTCCCATCTGGCAGGTTGCAGAGCATGCAGAGACCACAACGCCAGCTCTCTCGAGAAAAATAATGTAAGCAGCTGATATTGTGAGTGCTGTATTTGCACAAGCATGTTTTGAAATTTAAAAAAAAAAATCACAAACCTGGAGAGTATTTTCCTTCTACCATGCTCCTCCATCTCTCTCTCCAGCAGAGGCAGCCCCAGTCAGGTCCAGCCCTTCCATGCTGCAGGGGGGTTTGATCCATTGGATCAGCCACATTCCTAGGTCAGCTGCTCTGTCCTGGCTTGGCTTCTACCTGTCCCTCAGCTCCTTCCTGTATCCCTCCCCGGGGCAATTGCCATTTCGTGTCTTGGTTTCCGCAGACTCTCCTCACCAGTTAGAAGCTCTGCTTGCATCCCTCTCCTGCTTGCTCGCACTGCCTGTGTCCACTGCCGCTCCATCCACTCTCCCTTGGTGGCGGCCTCTCAGCCTTCACGGTGGTTGTATGCTAAAGCTGGGAGGCCTGGGAAGCTTTGTCTGCTCCCAGGCTGGGGAGGGGGTCCCCCAGATGGAGTGTCGTGTTGCTTGGCAACATACTTCTCTCTCCTCTGACAGTCATTTCCCCTCACAGCGCCTGCTGATGCGCACACAACAAATGAAAGCAATATTGTAGCAGCAGTTGCTCCTGTCACTGTTTGCTTATTATTTATGGTTATTGCTGTGAAAGGATGTGTAAACATTTCTTCACATCCTTCCTTGGTCAAAGCAGGTATTCGTATATACTTTTGTGGTATGCCTGCATAATTAACGAATGGTCACTGCATTTCAGTGCATGTGGCATGGAATCTTATCAGCATTTTCTGAAGTGGTTGCTAGTTCTGGATGTTTCTATTTTTCAACCCCAATTGAGATGTCCAAGGTTTTATACTCAGAAGCACAAAAATCCAATGTAAGGGAGTCCAGCTTAACTGCCTCAAATTGTGGCACTCGTTTTTAGGTACACATACATTTAACAAATTCTGCTCTGAATTGCTTTTTGTCCCTTTCAAAACAACATTAGGGCTAACATTAAGATTTCCATGAGCAGAGACAAAGCAGCCAGGATTTTTCCTGCTGTCTGAGTTTCCACCTTGTCTGTTTGGCCTTTCCTCCTCCACACTAACCAATTCCAGCTTATTCTTTCTGGTTTGCATCTGTGGATGTGCCATAGAAGAACTTCACTTATCTGTTTTCTCTAAAAGAGCACAGCAAGAAAGCCAGACCACATGTGTTTTGTGATCTTACAATGAAAATCCTGCTGAGGCCTTTCCTTACTTGGTAGACTTTTGTCACCCAGGACAGATCTGGAAAGCTTTGTTTGTGCTACTGGCCAGTTATGTGCTGCCGGACTGGGCCTTGATTTAGCTCTAGATAGGTTCCATTTGTTAGCACGGACTGACTCCTTAGCTTGTGACAGATCTGTCAGGCAGGAGAGAACTTTGTTTTATACTGTAGTGGCTCTGCAGTGACGCATGCATATGTACATCTGCCATTGCCCTCTGCTGGGGTATGCCAGAACTACTGGTGCGTGCCCTCCCCTATCTCAGCTGGAGGAACCCTTTTCCTGAGTAGAAGCCTCTCCTTTACTTTAAGAAATTACCTCTTTGGAAACTAAGGCCACCTGCATGTAGCTAGCTGCCAAACAAGATAGGTGGTTTTACTCAGCAGGTGATTGTCATGCAGCATCAGCACAACATGCAGCACAGGAGCTAACCCACAACAGGAATGTCCACCTCCCTGGAGCCCAAACTGTGAGGACCATTAAAGCCGTCTCCGATGTACAGCACAGTTAAAAAAGATGGGGTTTTAAATTTTTTTCTTATTCAGCTCTTCTTCTGACTGAGCTGACTTTATAGTGTACATACAGGGTTGGTTTGCTAGTTTGCCACTATACTGTTTAGATTGGAGATTTGGTTATTGTTTGTGTGCTTCTGATCTGTTGGAATTGAATGCAGCAATGGTTTCTGACCACAGCTCTAAGGCATATTGCCTGATCTACATCTGCTCACTTCATTCTGAGTAGAGGCAAATGAAAGTATAAAAGCTCTTAGATGGTGACTCTGAACCCACTTTAAAATCCAGTTTTTGCATAGCTGCAGTTATTAAGGACAGCCTTTTTGAAAGGGCTTTATAGAATGAAGACCGTTGAAGGGCCTTGAAATGAAGAGCTTTATAGAAACAAAGGCCCGGTGCCAAGGTGTTGTAGCAGAGAGGTACACCTGCAAGGAGTGGGCAGCTTGCAATTCTGTGGGATTGTACCAGTAGAGAAGGAAGAGGACACTATGGCCCAGCTGTTTCTCAGAGAAAGAAAACAAGCTCCAAATCAGGCTCATTTAGCCTAGATGGGCTGGTTCCTTAGGTGGAAGTTCTCTGAAATCAGTCCAGGACAGAAGTGTTCTGCAGTAATGACCTACTGTCAGCCATTTCTTTCCTGAATCTACAATAACTAGGAGAAAAGGTATATTGGGTGTGCTGCTTTGTTTTGTTTTAATTTGCACCCCTTCTAAGGACAGACTGCTCCATCGTCAAACTGAGAGATCTGAGAGATTTTCCCAGCTCCATGTGCTGAGCAGTGGCTCTGTACCCCAGGTGGGTGCAATAGCTTACAGAATGGGAGTTTTGTGAAACTCTGCAAAGTCATTTGGAGAGTGCTTTGAAATTCTTGAATGAGCAGAGCCTGGTTGTGACTAGTTTTCAGTCGTCTTCAGCTTGCAGCCACTCTGGGTTTTCTGGTGGAAACAAAAGTGGGGACAGTGTCAGCTCAAAGCATAGCCTGGTAAAGCTCATACAGATTAGCAGGAGTTAAACCAAGTAATGTGTGAGTGCAATTAATGTGTACTTTCATCGGTCACCTTACCCTGGTCACTGTCTGGATCAGCTAACATCCGTGTGCTCAATGAGAGATTATATTGCAGAGTGGAGAAAACTGCTGATAAATTAGCCGAGTTTGAGAGTAAAATCCATTCCAATTCCAGAATGGCCTTATTACTCTTTGAACAACCCAAATGTTTCTCGATATAGTTCATTTAACCAGCTCTGAAAAAGGGAATGTAGAAATAGGTGGCATTGACTTGGGACGTTTATTTTTAGGTAACGTTTTTTGTTCCCTTTCTCAGCATAAGAACTACTTTCATCTTCTTCAGAGGCAGAGTTATAAATATCTTCCATTGAGATCCGAGGCCTCTGACATGAGCGTGTAGCACTTCTCCCTGCTGCGCATGGCAGTAATATTTCTTTCCATTCCACAGCACTCTCGCACCCCTCCAATAGAAAAAGCCCCCTCAGCTCCTAAAATCCATTAGTTATTGTCCTGAGGAGGAAGGGGATGCTTGTGGGAAACTGCTCATTGTGTCTTGTATCGAGATAAAATACAACCTGTCCCATTTCTGCCTGTTTCTAAGCAGCATTACACACTTCACTTCCTCGGATTTCATCAGCCTGATTCTTCTTTGTCTAATCAGTAGCATGTACAAGCTGCTCCTGTCCTTGCTCTCCTTTGCTTACTGGTGCCTTACGCAATGCAGTCGTTGGCCATGGCACAGGCAGGGTGACATCTTCAGAGTGACAACACTTTGTCAACATGTGTTATAGAAAGGACCAAGCAAGAAAGAATCCAAAGTCTGTCAATGGCAAATTTACTTCCTGCTCTCCAGATTTGTCACAAAACCCAGACAGACTTGTAGCCCGTAGCCTGTTTGATAACCACCTTCTCTACAATCCTGGCTGCCCCACTTGCAGGGTATCTCCTGTGGGGACTAGTGGGAGCTACACACAAGAGCATCACCCACTAAGCTGCTGTTTCTGACCAGGAATAGCTCAAGTGGTCAAGCCGCACAGTGTGACCCATCTCACAAGACCGGTTTACTGCTTCCACAAATTACTGAAGGACCCACAGAGACAATGGAAGTACACAGAGGTTTTCCTTGCCACTTGTAAGGAGAGTGTTGGAATTTCCCTCACCTGCATCTCAGAATGAGAATGGAGCAAAGAGGAGATGAGAGGCTGCGGATCCTTTGCAGAAGCTGTGGAAAAGCATCAGCGCCCAGGAGTTGGTGCGGGTGTATTTCATAAGCACTGAGGAGTTGAGGGAAGCAGGCAGCATTGCCCTGGAAGAGGGCCAACAGGGAAGTTTTGGTCCATTTTCTCTGACTGGTACTGTTCCTTTAGGAGGCCTTGCTCAGGTAATCTAAAAGAAAAATGACTGGAGAAAATAAATAGAGCAATAAATAAAATCATAGAGGAATCCCTACCTGCCAAAATCTGGAGCTGCAGGTAGGGAGTTAGCATTTCCACTATCTTAACTTTCAAGTACATCAACATATAAATTGTGCATAGTTTCCCTGGTGGTTAGAGCTATATGTACATTACCATACGTGGACATGATTTTATAAGCAGTGTTCTCTTATAAAATCCTCATAACCTGAAATAAGCATAGCATGACCATGGGCAGAGAACACTGCTATACACTTCAAGTTGTATTGTTTCAGTATAATTTACTACTTATGCTAGTTCAAAAGTAAGCAAATGCTGTTTAGGTAATTTTGGAAATTTATCCCTTTTTAATTTCCTGTAGGCATTATTGTGGTTTTATTTCTTTTTTTTTTTTTAATTTGCTAACTTAGTATTATTTTAAGGTTTTGGTTCTGGTTTTACCTGTCGCTTTAAATCCCACATTTCCCCAAAGGGGAGCAGAAGGAGGGCAACTCTCTAATGGGCAAAAAAAATATTAATATTCCAAGTATTTTTCTATTTTTAAATTAAAGCACTACTTCTGCTTGGAGAAGAAATTTATTTTAACTTGGTTACAAACATTAATTTTTAAAATTAAATTTGGCCTTTCTTGAAATAATTTTTTTGCTAAAAGCACACTAGTGAAAGTGTTCAGGTCCGTGCAAATCTAGGTATCCCAACATGTACATTGCGTTGTTTAATCCCTGCTTTTTGTAATTTGGAATCTGTTCTATTGATTATATAAAAAATTTAAGGGTGAGCATCCGTATTTTATGGTGATAAGAGACCAGGGCTACCTGTCTTGCTCCCTCCCGTTTAAAAGCAAAGTGTTCATAATGCAAATAAAGCCTCGTTGTTTCATTCTGATGGACGATATCTCTTTCTGCTAATTGAAATATATTTGCCATTTTGGCACCAGGCAAAGCGAGTACTTTTCATGCTGTTTCCAGGCTCAGGTTGATTTTATTCCCTTGCTAATCTGAAGAGGTACCCTTCAGTCAAGTGAAGCAGTTTAAGAAAATCCTCTCCTTTAGTAAACCTCTGAGCCTGTATTTAACATAGACATGAATTTAATGAATCAGACTAGGAACTAAAGGGAAACTGCTGAAGCCTAGAAGAGCCTTGTAGTCCCCACGTACACTGCAGGTGTCCTACAAGACAGCTCGCTGGGGCTGGGGGACCATGGACTGATAGTTCAAATTTGCCCCCAGCCCCTTGCTCAGCTCCTCGCAGGAGGAAGGTCACAAGGTGCTTGGTTTGCCTCTCCTGCACTCTGTCATCTGAAATAACCCAGCGTGCTGCACTTGGGGACCCGAGATGCTGATTGCCAAGTACTGGCATTTTGTTGGTTTTTGTTAGTGAGTGGTACTTCAAGAGTCATCCCAGTGCACTTGTGACTTGGCTGCACGGCAATCTCTGCAGCACCATTTGTTCGTATTCCTGATTTGTGCTCAAGCTTGTCCTCAGATGCGTGCGCAGCTGCGGGGGGACAACCCAGGAGATGCCCCTTAGCTTGCAGCTCTGCATGGGACAAACCCAGGGCCCCGTTCCCTGTTTGTTTGTGCCAGAGTTGCTTGTTTTGTATCAACAAGAGGGAAGTCTCAGACCCCCTGGCTTCATTAATATTCACTGGTTTTACTGAAGCCTGTGCTTTCTAAAAATCAGCTTGTCCTCCAATGCCCTCTGGTGACAGGAACTAATTAGATGCAACTGCTATTATTGAATCCACTTGCAAAACACTAGTGTTATTTTATTCCTATTAAATATTTCAGGCAAATACTGAGATTTAGCACAAACTGAAGTCTGTGTTCACTAGTTTGAATGCAAACCTCTCTCAGTAATTGCAACAGCACTTCCTAGGAGTGGAAAAAGAAGCATGTTCTAGAGACACCTTAACATAAGGAGTCTCCAAAGCTTATTAGGTTGATCCTTTAAATACTTCAGTCCTGATCCTTACTGCAAAGAAGTAGCACTTGTGCACGTGTGTGTGTCTGCACAGCTGCAGAAATGCCTTGTGTCACCTTCCATGGTTAATCTCTCAGGATGGAAAAGTGGTGGCCCCATATGACTGTTAGGAAAACAGACTGCTGAAATAATCATAGCCACTTGCGTGTGCTGGTGCACAGCTTCTGTCCTCTGCCTGCCAGGAAGCGGGATGGAGGCCAGCGGGCAAGAGTGGTCACCTTTTTACTCAGTATTTGAAAGTCAGGCTGCCTAATAAATGTGTAGACACTTTTCAAAACTAGACTCAACAGAGGTGGCAACATGTGATAGCTTATCCATTAAGTCTTTTGTTCTTAATTGGACTTTACTGTCAGGCCGTTGCTATAATAAGGAAGCAGATAGTAACACTGAAATACCAGAAACTAGTTGGTGAATGATAAATAACATAAATTCATAATTCATAATGCAAAAATACTAAAGTAACTTCCATAAAGCAGGTAAGATTTACATTCTGTGAGCCTAGTGAGCTTCTGAGTGTATTGATGTTTTTTTTTGTTTCTCTTACTATTTGCAATCTCTGTTCTTAAAAAAAAAAAACAAAAACATACAAATAATACATGCTTTAAGAACAAAATGCTGCCACAGTGTGCTGCCATAGTCTGAGTGCTTACAGTTTAGTTATTAACCTGTGATAAAGAGAGTTTGAAATTGGAACCACCAGCGGAGCTTTGATTACTGAGGGGGATGCAGGCCCAGCTATAATTTGATAATCTGCGTGGGCATGCAGATCTGCAGCCA
Organism: Syrrhaptes paradoxus; assembly: GCA_013400615.1. Classification (NCBI taxonomy): domain Eukaryota; kingdom Metazoa; phylum Chordata; class Aves; order Pterocliformes; family Pteroclidae; genus Syrrhaptes; species Syrrhaptes paradoxus. The sequence goes on along the minus strand of VZTO01023037.1, from coordinate 74,192 downwards.
TCAGTAACTGCCTCCAGCAGCACCGCACATTCATGTATTACATCTATGGCCTCTCTGCGCCTGTAGCCAGCACTGGTCGCTTCTTGTTCCTGCCCTTTTCCCTGCAGCAGGACAGCTGTGAATGCCATGTAGGATTGCAAAAGCACGCCAAGAGTTGTGCTCCACCTCTGCTCTGTGGGACACTGCAGGAGAGATGGTAGTGAGTAGGTGAACATGTGGTAGCTGCTGGCTTTCAGCACCCTAATGAGGAGATCAGGGGCTTCGGAAGCAAAACAACCTTCCTGTTATTATGTTAGCAGAAGGTCCAACCCGTGATGGGTGCAGCAAAGAACATTTGTCCTTAGGCACATCACGGCAGTGCTCAGGAGGAAGGATGGCCAGAATAAGCTAGGGTGCACATGAATTTATCCCTCCTGCACAGTCAGGGTTTGTAATTAACCCATATTTGTGCAGTGTCCTTTCTAATGGTACACAGGGCTCCTACCTCCAGCCCCCAGAACAGCTTCCTTCCTCGCCAAGAGAGCCCTCTCCTTGCTCTGAAAGCCATCAAGCCTGTTGCTTTTCATTTTATGCATGAAATAACCTTTTGCTGAGGCCATGCATCTGCCTAACAAAACCACTGGGGCTTTAGAAATAAAGACAAGACCCAGGCATTTTATGAGCTTTTTTGAGGAAGGAGATCCATCTTAAAATTGAGCTGGGCATAAGCAGAGAGTGTGATATAAACCTGTGCAGATTACCTCACCCGTGTGCAGTGGAAGTTAATCTTTTGGAAAAGATGGGTGCCTGTTCATTACAAGCAATTACCATCGGTCACGATCCTTCTAGGAGTGCGTGCAGAATGACTCAGTTCATTTGATGAGGTATGCTGCCAGTTTTCTCTGAAGCACTGACCAGCAGGATTGCCAAGGCTGGCCCTAAGCGTTCTGAATATATTCTGGGCGTATATCAGTGCAGCACTCTTAGCTCGTGGTAACGGGCAACTAATGGAATGGGACTGACCAAGATAAAAGAGGCAGTGGGTGAAAGCTCAGCAAAGGTGTGCATCTCCCTGAATGTGCATCTGTGCACCCCATCTGTCTGCCCTCTTCTGACAGGTCTGCAAGCAAAGCAACTCTGAGCTACCAACATTTCAGATTTATGTAACGGAGTATCTTAGTGCTTTACAACCATTAATTTAGCTTCAAAGCAGGTATGTGGATGGGTTCTCACATGTGTGTTGTGGATGTGCTGAGGTATGGAGAGAGAGGGGGAGAGTAGCTTTACAGCCACTGAGAAGCATGTCAAGCTCAAGGCTTCAGTCAGGCTTGCAGGAGGGTTAAGTGTAGGCTTTTCAGAAGTACCTAGAAGTGTTTTACTCCTGTGCAAGCAGAAGTCCATGACAGTAAGTAGACCTGAGCCAGGGCAAAATGTTATGGAAAGCGTTGCCTGAAATGACTTCTAGCAGGCTCCCTGGGGGGGGGTCTGTCACACAGCCAAGAATACATCCCTCATCAAAGAAGCATTTTGTCTGCCTGCAGATCCAGTGATGTTGCCAACCTGGCATTCAGAGGAAGAGAGAGATTCAACATCTATGTTTTTAATTTAGAGTTAACCCAAATTTTGAGTTATTTGGAGCACTGTCTCTGGGCAGGTGGATATCCTTGCTAACAAGATGTGGGCACTCTGAGCAGAGGGCTTACTTTGATGGCTTTACTGACAGAATTGCACCCCTGCAAGCTGATCAGAATGCAGCCCTTCTGTCAGCACTAGATGGGTGCATAAGACATGAACTACTAAACTGGCAGCATACTTTTGGAAGTATCTCTGTTAAGAAAAAAGTAGCAAGTGCTCTCAATAATGTTTAAAAGCAAGTAGTGTACACAGCTGTTCCACAGGAGTGGCTTTAATTTTCCACTTTTGCAGGACACAGCTGATCTAACATTAACTGTGGGTCTGCACAATGTCAGAACAGCCCTGAGAATTTCAAAAGAAGTCTTGTGCATGTTGAAGGAAAAAAACTGCCAAGGAAAACTCTGCGCAAGGCCGGTTGGTGTAAAGTAGTTGGCTCAAAGACCTTGCCTACCTTGGAGCGTGAGCAATAGGAGGGCAATACCAGCCCCGACTAACATGGTGCCAAGTAAGCTGTGTGTTGTTGAGGCATATTTTCAACAACAGCGTGGGAAGTTTAAGATGCCACAGAGTGGTATCCCTTGTGGCTGACCCGCTGGTGACTGGAACAAATCCAGCTTTTCACATGGACTCAGTGCACAGAGGACTGTGTGGATTCACAGCTGCATTTTGCCAGCCCACCTATTGTAGTACTTACATATACATTAGACTTTCTTGAGCATTTCAACATAGACTTGCAGACCAAAGATTAAATAAAAACATGCAGGTTATTAATTTCTTCTGGAAGCACCATTCTAAATGCTAGCTACGCCTCTAAAAACATCTGGAATAAATTATTCTTGTTTTGTTGAGGTCTGCATAGCCTCTGTCTCAATGAATTGAAAGGATGTGATTAGAGAGTGAGTGTTGCACTATCCTGAGCCTCACCTTTCTTTCTCTTTTGGTAGCAAGTCAGGCTAGTGTCTGGAAAGAGTGGTCCCATTTAAAATCAGTGAAAAGTGAGGGACGTAAGTAGAGATAGAAAGCTTAAGACTGCACACCTGCATTCGGTGAAACTCGTATAGAATTAAATAGTGATGCGACTGAGTATACAAGTTCTACCATGAGATGTCTTTAAAAAGATGGGGTTATAGAAATCTGATTTGCTGTAGGAATAGATGTTCGGGATGTTTCATGCATACACTTACGGCATGTTACTTCTATCAATAGAAAATGCAAGTGCTAAGCATTCCCATCTGTTTCTCAACTGAGGCAGAATGGATTATCAAAAATCACTGTGGTAGAGATAAGAGTTTGACTAGCATCCAGGTGCATGCGCACATGTACACGTTAACCATCACATGTTATTCATCCAGTGTGACATCAGGTTGCTGTTCTGTTGCTTGCTGCATTACCTGTTACAGCTGTGATCCCTTGCATCTCAGAGAGAGAATGGATTGTAAAACTGGAAGCAGGCAGGAACCCATCTTGTTAGCAAGTGTCAGAAAGTTTGTGATTAGAGTTTAGCTATGCTTTTTACAGTACACAAGTCCAGCATTATTTGTGGGGATCAGCTTTGGCATCCTTTTGGGCTGACACAGATGCTTACGCAACTGCAGTCAAAGCCTCTGAGTAGCATGGGGTGTCACAGCGTAACAAAGTGACACAAAATGACGCAGCTGTGCACAGCACACACACTAACAAGGTCTTTACAGTAAAACATCTCATTCACCACAACTTCTGCTGAAAAGACATACTTTTAGAAGACTTGTCATAGCTTTAAAAATCTTCACTCAGTGATGAAAATTAATCCTCGCTTTTAGACGGGCAAATAAATATTGGCAAGGGCTTTGTAGAAAAAAAACAGCAAGATCTGAGTCTCCCTTTGGCCTTTTTCCCTTGCCAGAGGAGTCTTCTGAGGCTCTAGGACTCAGCTCTAGCAAACTTATATGGAGCTGCGCTGCAGCACTACCAGTAATTCAGGCTTTGGCTTAGCAACAGACAGGTGCTGTGTAGAGAAGGGATCACCTGCAGAGCTGGAAGCGGGGACTAAAAACAGGCACATGCCTTTTCTTTCTTTCTTTGTTTAGTCCTCTGCTTTAAAAATGGCCCACTTTTTAAAGATGAGTTGAATGAGGAGGTAGGTCGGCCTCTGAAGGATGTTTCACGGGAGAATCTTTGTCACTGTGGCACCCTAGAAGGCCAGATAAATGGCTACATCTCATCAGCATGTATGCTCTCTCTGACACACACAGAAATGCTTAATATAATCAGTCATGCTTGTAGGACTGAATGAGCGTGAGCGGTAAGTTTGTGTGTCTCAGATTACTGCTAAATAGCTGAGAGTTGAAGAAAATAACACATCTTCAGCAGAAAAGAAGGTTTTAAATTTTTGTGAGATTTTTCCTACCAGGAAGAAAGCTCCAGAGGGGGAAATGAAGTAAGAATCCTGACTGGCAGAGTACTTTTCCATAACCATGTGTCAAAAGCTTGTCTGCCATAAGACCGCTAAGCCAAGGTCCTGGGAGGTGCATGGTTATTTTGTAAGTGCCAGATACTGACTTGGGTTAGTATAATATTTCTATACTTTTAGCACTTTGCCTTTTTTCTTAAAGAAATCTCAGTGTACCCTTAAGTTTATAGGGGGCAAACTCACCTGCTGATAGGCTATCCCTGTCTCTGCAGACACCAGCTTTCACACTCGGTGATGTGCATGAGGGCCCAACCATCTTTCTAATGCCTAATCTCTCCAGCCACAAGTGGGACTGGCAGTGGCCAGAAGGACTCCAGCCAGCTTACACTGTTCTGCCGCTCAGAGGCTTGCAAAGGCTGCCAGACTGTTCAGGCTTGCAAATGGCACCTCACTGGACAACTCATGCAATGCTATTTTGAGAGAGAAAATACCAAATACCGAACCCCTACTCAGTGGAATTACATGAGAAACCACTGTGTGGAGCCAGCCACTAATTATGTGGCTGATGAGGAAACTGTACTCAAACAAGCTTGTTACCAAAATTTCAGGTGCATGTGCACCCCCATTGCCTTTTGTTTTACCTCTCCCAAAAGTCTAGACGTGGGACAATTTGCGGCAGTGTAAATCAGATGCATAAACCCCTCAGCAAACTTAGTAAAGTGATGCTGTGGAGACAGAAAGACACATCCTTTCCTTGTCTTTGGGAAAGAGCTCTCCACCAGGTTTCCCCAGTTTGTGTGTGTAGTTTCTTCCTGCACTTCCATCTAACTTAATCCTTGTTTTGCTTCTATCTCGTCTAAACTCCTGTGGCCTGTGAAAGAGTACTACCAGTTTCCCAGACTGAACAAGAGAAGGGAGTATAGCTTCAATGTCATTACTGGCAACATGCTGTGGTTTGTTGCTGTGGTTTGTGTACATCATCTGGCTGATGCAGAGCCTCTTCAGACACTAGATTAGGATGGAATTTGATTGATAAAACAGAATAGCTTCTAGATAATGCATATATTCAAAGGGCTTGGAAATATGATAAACTTCTCCAATCTTGGGCATGAGAGTTATTTTCAAATGTTAGGGAAGGAGACAGTAAGAAATACACACAGCAAGGAAACTTTATCTGTTACACAACACTTCCTCTACTGATGAGCCATAATGAGAATTTATGGACTAAAAGTTCAAACTCAGCTTTGCACTGGAAACTTTTCTCACTGTGTCCTCCATTACTTAATGTGAATGGTTCTCTGTATTTCCAATACTGAGTTTAGAGATTTTGTTACAGGTGAGCAGATGACTGGGATATAGCAAGATGCAGGCACTTTTTGTTGGAAAAAAACCTCAAGGAAAGAAGAATATCAGGAGTAACTCAGGTTTTTGTAGTAATGTGAGATTTATCTGCCTTATTCCTCCATTATCTCCAAGGAAAAAGAGAACTGAAATACAGAACAGAAAAATTCTGACACCTCAGTAACCATCTCAGATTAATTTAGTATTTGATGCATGCAGCAAAAAAAACATAGAAAATAGATTTATTGTTGGTACTAGGAACCATAGGCCATCTGCTCAGGAGTGTCAGTTAAACACAGTAATCTTTTGTGGAGCACTCAATTGCAGAGAGAAGTCTTCTGTCCATACTGATGAGCAGCTAGGAGGAATGGCATTTGACGTTTGGCTGTGTGAGGCACAAAGTCTCTACCCTGGAGGATATTCATCTGTATAGTCCAAGCCTTAAGCATAGCTTGTGCATGCTATGGTATTACGATGAAAGAACTTGAGAGTATACATACATTTCTTCCCCTAGCATCCGTTCTCTGCATTTCTCCATCAATGGGAAAGCAATACAACCTGTTGAAAGGGAATCACCCACATAAGTTCTTTATGTTAGTGAGCCCAGGCTGCTCATGCAATTCACACCTACAAATGCCATTCACTGAATTCCCTGTGACTTGGTGGTGAGGCTGAACACACCACCAGGCAGTCCACATGCCTTTTGCTGCCCGGCTTCTCAGTCAGTGTCCTGTGGGCAGAGTCCACAGCTTGCAATTTGAACCAATTCAGTGTCCCTTACATCAGCAAGACTTGGCTTGAGCTAGACAAAAAAATCAGGTGTACTTTCATCCCAGTGAGAGCACTGGGTCTCCCTGGGTTCAATAAGATAATTCCTGACCTATCCAGGCTCTGGGGTTTTAAAAGCCCAGTTTCTGTGGCCTTAGTTGGGGTAGCTCTGACCCTCCCACTGCAGAGAGATTGGAGAAGACTTCTGTCCAGTCATCCAGTGAAACATCATCCCAAGGTGTTCACACCCTGATAGCCCTGAGGATCCGACCATCCACAGCAGCCCTGAATTTGGGGAGCCTCCTACAACAGCTGGACACAAATAGCTGCCTCCACATCTGCTGACATTGCATGTTTTAGCATAACGCTAGAGCCCCGCAGCAGATACCCAATCTGTTACAGCCCTGGCCAGAAATACCAACCACAGCTGCTTTGTCTGGTCTGACAAAGGAGCAGTGATAACCAACTTCAGCAGTAAGAATAAAATGAGGGTGTTTTGAATGTAAATTGGATTAAGAGATTACATTGCTGCTTTGTTACTGAGATACAAAAGTTTTCAAGTGTTAGAGGAGCCATTTCTGTGTTACAGATGTCTGACCGAACATTGTTCACAGTTCAGGAATCACCAAAGAACAACCCACTGTGCCTCAATTTAAGCCTTCAAGTACTGTCTTTCAAAAAACAGAGTATCTTGCAAATGCATAGCATTGTAGCTGAAATAAGCAACAGTCTAGAGTGTTGAAAGGGTTATTTCTTATTTTAGCATTTCAAGTAGTTTTTGGAAGTGGTCATTCCCTTTTCTCTCTTAATAAAGCTTGTCCTACTTAGAGATGACAAAAACCATTTGTTGCGAGGTGGCACGCTGTACCTGAGCCCTGCTTAGGTTGCATGAGACAAAAAGGGCAGCTGAGCAGGGCACACGGGCAGGCTGGGTGAGTGCTGGCAGGGCTCAGCACGGAGGGAAGGGAAAAGGACCAGAAGAAGAGAAAGAGGGGGCAAACTGTAAGGAAGGGGCAGGAAGGCAGACAGTAGGGGATGAGCAGAGATTTTTAAATCAACAGAAATGTTTCCTTCCACATCTCCTTAGATTGATCAAATCTCTGGATTCCTCTTGGTGCTCCCAGCAAGTGGCTCCAAGACCTCCTTGCAAAACAGTCACCCCTCCTCGCCCCACCGTCTCCTCCCCATGGGTGACAATGTCCTGATGCTACCAGCTCCTACATGAATTCTGTGATTTTAGCAGCATAGCTAAGGGTTACTGTGATACTTTGTTGTTGTTGTTGTTTTAATTAGGAGTCTTACGATCTTATGTTAAGAGAATGTTATTGTTCTTCCAAACTGAAATGCAAAGGAAGTAAAGGAAGAGATTACTTGTCCAACCTCACCGCGTTATTCAGTGTGTTTTGTTGCTCTCTTTCATTACATGATCGCATGCTTGTTTCCAGAGGATCCTGACCACAGTCAGAGTAGTGCAGGGAGATAGAGGCTTTTTTTTTTCCTCACAGAGATTGGCATTAAATAACAGGTAAGGCAAGGGATTGCATAGACAATAATAAGATTAGACTGTTGGATGCAGTGTTAACATTTAAGGAGGGCAAGGCAGCATCAGGCCTTAGAAGATATAAAAAGAGGCAGCCAGTTCCTAGCAGCTGGAACAAACCTGAACAATGCTTAATGATGTGAAGACACACTGTGAGTCCCAACATGTCTGCTTGTCTGTTTAGACAGTTAGGAAAGCTGAACACCAGCCTGGAGGTGCCTCTGCAGTCTGCCAAAACAAGTGAGGATGTCTGAACTGATGAGACCCCCAAACACTGCAGCCTACTAAGCATTCACTTGGGATTGCTCCTATGGTGGGCAAGTGGGCTGAACCAGACTGTTCACAGCTGATTGCTGCTTGTTTTCTGCTCCACCAGGGACACTTGGGAATAGCTCAGCAGACGGCAGCCTTCTCATGCAGCAGCCTAACTGTGGGCAAGGGGTATGAGTTGAGTTTTTTCTAGTTTGATGTTAAATTTTTCCCTGCTTCTTAATATTCATCATGAAATGCTAGAACAAGTATGTTTACCATTATTTTCATTTAGTGTTGCTATGCTGTTCTTACAGCTACATTTGAAGTTAATGGAAATTATGCCTTGAACATGCAAAATGCTGTGTAATGCTAAGAAGTCTTGACAACAATCTACTACTTGATATTTACCAGACACTTTAATAGTTTTAGCCACAGTCTCTTCATTCTCCTACTGCAGAAATTATAACGTTCATAGGGCCATCACTGTGCTGCAAAAATAAGTTAATTACTGTGTGAGGAAGCTAGGTACCATGGAGGAAGAAGAGCAGAAGCTCTCATAAGTGTTGCCCTTGTATGCAGTGGAGGTGGAATAAGCAAGTCCTGAGGCTGTACAGGGGATGAACAGGGGCATGGGGCCCCTGGAAAAAGTGTATGTGGTTACGTAATTAAAGGCAGGAGAATAGCTTGAACACAGAGCAGGGCACGTTGCTGTTGGAGGGCTATTTCTTGTATTTAGAGAACTTGTAGCCTTAGCATTTTTACTGTGTGATTTTTGGGCAAAAGATAGGGGACGAGGGTGGGCTTTCAGTATGAATGCTGCTATCACACATCCTGATGAGCTTCTGTAGGTAGGTGCTTACCCACCACACTACATGCTTAGAAGTCCTCTTGATCTGCACTTTCATCTTTGTGCGTGTAGGTCACAGCAGTGCCCTTTTCTTTTCTGCTGTACTGCCTGAACACTGGTTGTCTCTTAGGGAAAAGGGTACCCACCACATGTTCCAGCTCCTGGCCCATAGCCTTGTCTCCTTTCTGCTCACCAGATACCTTAATAGGTTAAGTACATCTCTTTTGATAACTCCAGCACTATGTATGTGCTGAGTATTAATTAAGCTCTTCAGAGAGTCACAGTTAATGAAAGAAAATGTTTTAGGGGTTCCTGTTGTGGTCAAGCACAGTATTACTGTGCTAAAGCACAGCAAACCTGCAGATCCAAGTAGGACAATGACTACATCTTTTTCTTGTGCCTCAGTTTCCTTTTTGCTGGGTTGAGATCAGAATTGTTTAAGTATATAGGCTTTAAACCACAAATCCTCTCTCCTAAACTTCAAAACTGACTGTCCCTTAGTTCAATTAACCACCTATGACCCAGAAACAAGCCCTTGTGTTCTGCTCGAGCTTTCTGTACATCTCAAATCCTCTCCTGAGATTAATATTCTGTAAGTTCTCATGCCAATTAGGTCAAATGCTAGCCTCATTATTCTCGTGTCTAAAGCTTTCCAGACTCTCATTCTGTAGACATATCTAGCTGTTTGGTTTCAGTAAGCTGTAGCTGTCCTGTTTTCCTGGTGTGATGTCCCTGACTTCAGCAGTGCTGTGTGGCAGCACGTGGCTGTGGCTGACTCAGCACAGACTAACCGAGTCCTTCAGGTGGGAAGGGACCCCAGGAGGTCACAGCTCCAACCCTCTGCTCATGGCAGGGTCAGCTCTGAGGTCACATCAGGCTGCTGTGGGCTTTATAGGGTCAGTCTTTAAACCCCCCCAAGAAAGGAGATCGTACAGCCTCTCTGGACAGCTGTCCTTGTGGCAAGGATGTTTCTGCTTATGTCACGTTGTAAGCTCTTGTTTTCAGTAGTGCCCATTGCCTCTTCTCCTGCTGCTGTGAAGAGCCTGTTTTCTTGGTAGCATAGCTGTAAGCACTGGGGGGCTGCTGCTGGGTCCCCCCAAAGCTGTCTCCTCTCCAGGCTGAACAAGACCCGTTACCTCAGCCTCACCTGGCAGAGCCTGTGCTCCAGCTCTGACTGACTGGGTCAGCTCCGGTAGGATGACAGAGACACCTCCTGTGTTCCCCAGCAGCCGGCTGGCAGACCCAGAAACACTCTGACTTTCCTTTAAAGCGATTCCTGCGTATTTCCAAGCTGCGGGGAGAGAGAGGTCCCTGCAGAACAGTGAGGAACGGGGTGACAGGGCACTGTCACGTCCCCTGGGTAAGGGCTCACAAACTGGGGGCCCAGCGCTGGGTGTGCTGGGACCTTCCTGCCCTCTGTGCTGCTGTTCCTTGTTGCAGACATTTTTCAGCAGGAGTTGACGCTCTCCTCCGTTTGCTCGGGCTCTGCGTGCATCCCCGTCAGCGGGGGTCTCCCACGCGTGTGCGGGGCGATCCGTGCTCCCGCCGCCGCTCCCACGGGAGGTGACTTTGGGCGGCTGACACCCGCCGAACCCGCTGCTCTCACCGGTGCCCCGCTCGCCACCCGCCATTTTACTGCGGGCCGGGGGGTCTCCGCTTTGAATCCCCCCCAGGTCCTGCGGCCGCCGCGCGCCTCGGCCCATGCCCCGCCTCTGTCAGCCCGGATGGGCGGGGCTACGCGGCGGCTCCTCCCCCGGGGCAGGGAGAGGCGGTGCGGTGCGCGCTCGCCCGCCCGGGTTACCGCGGCTGCGCCCCGCTCGCCGCCGCCATGGACAGCGACGAGGAGACGCTGGAGGAGACCGTGGAAGGTACCGGCCCCGGGGCGGGGGGTGCGGGCACTGGCGGGCGGACGCGGGGCGAGGCGGGTGTCGGGCAGTGTCCCGGGAGTAAGGGGGAGCACGGGCCGGCGGCTGCCCGAGAGGGGCGCCCGGGGCTGTCGGCAGCGCATGACATCAGCGGGCTTATGCAACGGCCGGGCCGCCGCCGCGCACGTGGCGGTGGGTGACCGGCGGTGGTGGCAGGGGAGGACTGCTGGAGCCGGGCGTGGCGCCGGTACGAAGGCTGCTGGTCCGGTAGCGCTGCGCGGTGGGACCGGGCGGCTCTGGCTGGGGACAGCCCGCAGCCGGCCCCCGCCCCGCCCGGTCGGCGTCCCTCGGCCGCAGCTGAGCGCTCCTCTCGCTGCTCCAGCCCCAGGACCTGGTGGTGATGTTTGCTGGGCTCTTAACGTGCAAATAAATAATTGTGTTTTGCTGGAGTGGCTGCCGTGCAGGCGGTGGCACGCAGCCCGCAGCATCTGCCCGCTGCAGCCGGCGCCGTTTGTGGTCTGCGCGACGGGCCGCTGGCAGCCGCTGCCTCTGCCCTGGCACGGTACCGGGGCGGTGCTGCCCCTCCGCCGGCGTGCGGGCTGCACAGCGCGCACCGTAGGAAACCGTGTCCTTCAGCGTGGTGGGAAGGCTGTTGGAAATTAGGAATCCTTCCTCCTGAAGCTTAGCTGACTCTTTCAGAGATATTTGGTGGATCAAGGTATGCCTGGCCTTGGTAAATACTTGGGAAGTGAGAGGCAGTCCCTCTCTGGGGCTACGGCTATGTTAGTGCACACTGAAAAGGGAAAAGAAAACAGCAGGTGGAAGTAACTGTGTCATATGCATGGGCTGCTGGGCTGGAGTGGAGTCAGCCCTATTAGAGCCTGAAGGCCCATCACTTAGGTGATAGGCATCTCCTCTTGTGCTAGCCTTTTATGAGTGGAGAACTAACCCTTTAAGAATTTTAAAACCGAGGCACACACCTCTGGAAGGCATTACTAATGGAAACGTTGGCAGGCAGCGATGCAGATCAGCAACATGGTGTTATCCTGCGAGGCAGCTAGGAGGACAGTACGGGTTTGCCTTGTGCAGCTCTAGAACAAAGCGTGCCAGCTGTATGTGAAAGTGCCTTCTGCCCAAAGGGTCCTCCCAGGGTGTAGTCCTGCCAGAAGGACCAGCCCTGGATGTTCAGCTGTTGGGATTAAGCATTCAAAGTAAGGAGCTGCCTATGACAGGGTGCCAGTAATTCTCATCGTTTGGTGATGAGCTGTTTGTATTATGTGGCAGGAGGATTAGGCCTTAAAGCACATTTCTGCAATGAAGACATCGAGCACAGCAGTGTAGTTTAACAACAGATGTGAGCTAAGCAGCTGCTGCTTGGATCTGGATTTATTGTATGTGTATGTGGTATCAGAGCCAGAGAAAAGCTTTGTTCTCTAAAACATGTTTGTGAGGGGAGTGAGAGTCTGTGGATAGAATGTGTCCTGCGTCCTAACAGACGTGTCTTTTCCTCCCTCCTCCTCAGATCTCTGGATTACAATTGTATCTTGGGCAAACTGGTAAAGTGTTCTGCTATATCATGGATATGCTTACTCTTTCTGTGGGCTAAGGAAACACATTTTTTAAATGTTCGTTGTTGAGCAGTGTATATGAAAGTATGTGTTTTTCCCAGTGGCACAGAAGCAGGGTGCTGTTTTGGGGAGAGCAGGCTAGCTGGATGTTTTTGCACTTACCCAAAGGAAGTTAGAAATATGCCAGAAACCAACATGTGGTTTTTTGTAGGAATTGTAGGGAGGGGTTGCTTTATTGTTGTTACTCCTAAAACATCCATCTGGCATCTTTGTGGCCAGAATCTTCTATTGATGTTTCACACCGTATGTCTTCTGTTAAGTAATAGTAATACTGACAGTAAAGAGCATTTCTCTTGGGTTTGTATGCATCAGTGTTCTTGGTAAGTAGCTCCATCAGCCTGCATTGTGAACTACACCCTATTAGTGTAATTCCTTTCCTTGAAAAGTTCACGGTCTGAGCTTAAGAAGAGCTCTTGAGAGACCCTTAAAGAAGTAACAAAAGTGAGGTTTTACAATAACTGAAAAATATGTTTAGACATTTGGGGTTTGTTTTCACAAATGGAGGAGAGAGGGGCAAGAAAGGGAAGTTCTTTGCTCCCACAGAAATAATGAGGATTTTTTTCTATTGACTTTGTCTGGAATAGAATTACAGCCTAAGGCCTCAGCTATATAGGAAAAGTTGCATCTATGTAATTAAACTTGAAATTGCTTTTTTTCCCCCTATTGACTAAGAGAGACTGAATGTCTCTTGTTTTGTTGAGATGAGGGATTTTTTTTTCAGTAGGGGAAAATCTAGCATATTAGAAGAATTGGGTTCTTTGTACTATGGCTGAGATTAAGACTCTGTATAGAGGCCATCAGATCAAAGCTGACCATTTAAATTGCTGGGATAGTCTGTGTCCTACCATGCAGAAGTCCTGACATGCGTGCTGTGTGTAAGCGTGGCAGCTTTTGTGTTGGGCTTTGCATTCCAGCAAAATCTTGACAAAACTGAATAGTCACAGAGAACAAAGCTGCAAGTTTGGTTGGTTGAGGTTTTTTTTAATAGTTTAATGTACCAATAACCAATATTGTCAGTGTATATTTATTTATTTATGTATTTATTCTTTAAATCCAAGTGTTTTATAGAAGTTTTTCTCCTGTAGTGAGGGAAAACTGGTACTGTATTGTTTGGGGTTTGTTAACTTACACCAGTTTACCCTTCCCATATTGATAAAACTGGGGCCTTTAATTAAAACCGTAAATGTTGACAGAGCACTGGAACAGGCTGCCCAGAGAGGTGGTGGAGTCTCCTTCTCTGGAGACATTCAAAGCCCGCCTGGATGCGTTCCTGTGTGATCTGATCTAGGTGTTCCTGCTCCGGCAGGGGGATTGGACTAGATGATCTTCCAAGGTCCCTTCCAATCCCTAACATTCTGTGATTCTGTGACATAGTTGTTTTTGTTCTAAAAGGGGTGTCCACATCAGAAATTTCAGTGATCTTTGAGTTAAATTGTCATAACTCCTAAAACTTTTCCCCTCTACAAAAAGTGGTGTCCTGACTGAATGGGAGGGAAAAAAAGCCTTTCTTCTGTTCAGAGAGAGCAGCACACTGCCCTTTCTGTTCTAAAGGGTTTATCTTCAGAGTTATTAAAAGCTTTTAGTGATGTAGCTTCCCCCCCACACACACTTTTGCTCTCTCTTTTTACTCTCAGCTTTGACAGTAAGCAGTGACTGATTTGTTTTATTAACTTTTTAAACTTTTAAATTTTTTTTTTCAATCTGGCTCAGTCTGGGAACTTCATTTCAGAGCTCAGAGATGTTTTGTGAGGTGGTTGAACTGGGAGCTAGGTGAGAGGGGCAGGTCAGCTCCCAGCCATGGAGCTCTGCCATGGCTGTGGGGTGAGCTTCCCAAACCAGCAACAAAACAAGGAAGGGAAGAATTTTCTGCCAACCTAGTGACTTGCACTGACTTGCAGAGGGTGCTAGGCAAGTGCCAGAGCAGGTGCAGGAGATGGGTACATCAGCCTGGGCTGTAAGCACTCCCCGTCACACTAGAGTTTGGTTTTGCCTGTCTGTATGTGTCTCAAACCTTTACAGTTTGGGGCAAATTTGGTCAGGGAAGAGCTTGAACCAAAACCTGTAGAAGTGGATGCACATGCTGCCTCTCATCTCTAAGAGGCTTTGTGTGCCTCACCAAGAGACTGGGGGGATCAGAGGTCAGTTTTTATTTAGAAACATGGAAGAACAAAAATATACACTAGATTTTGTTTATTTGTCAGTTTTGTTGCAACATTTCTAGCTGCTAAAATGTGGTGATGAGAGCATGTTGCACCCTCACCTGGTATATCACTGCGCCAAAAGCAGCCCTGCTGAGCTTGAGCATCTTCGCTCTGCAGTCGGAGCAGTGCTCTGATAATGCAGTGCTAAGGATAAGGACTCCGAGTTCACACAGGTAAACTGGACAATAACAGCTGTTCGAAACACACTTCTTTCCTTTTCCTTTGGCTTTGAAGAGGCAGATGAGATACAGTATGAACCTTATTACACTTTAACTTAATCAGAGTCGGCCAGTTGTATTTTGTAAAACATAGATGCCTGCAGGTGAGGATCCAAGTGTGTACCCCTCGGCTTTCCCCATGTGCAACAGCTGTAATGGGGAAAACTGAGATGGCTAGGAAAGGGGGCAGTATGGGGGGATGTAGCGTGAACACATTGGAAGGGCACTGGAGAGCAACATTTCAAATATGAAATAGCAAACTGACTGACATATTGACAGTGCGTAGGATTACAGATATTACATGCTTTTATTTCTTTAAATTCCTGTGGATATAGCTACAAGGTGCCACACCCACATTGTTGTAAGATGTATTTATCAAAAGAAAGAAAACAAACCCTTTCTTACTCAGAGGATTGAAGTCTAAATCTATTATGTTCTCGCCAGGAAACACATCTTTTAGATAAGGAATTATTATATTTTTGAAGACATATATTAACACAAGCTAGAATAGTATGAACCTTCTTTCTTTTAGGAACATGTCTTTTTGCTTATTCTTCTCTCTCCTGTCTTTCATCCCTTTTCTTTTATCCTGACACTTCTTATTTTATCTTTTAATGTCAGTTTTGTACACAAGTACAGACTTCAGTTGTACTGAATGATCACCGTTCCTAACAGAAATGTTTTGATGGGGGTTATTGTTTTGTATGAGGGAGCTGCTGCATTTCAAGCATCTATGTAATCAGAACAGGTTTGCAGTTTTATATAATTCTTAATGTGTTCCTTTGCTCTTTGTCTGGATTTTATTTCAGGGCATCTAGATGATGATGGGTTGCCACATGGATTCTGTACAGTCACCTATTCATCCACAGACAGATTTGAGGGAAACTTCGTGCATGGAGAAAAGAATGGCCGTGGCAAGTTCTTCTTTTTTGATGGAAGGTAGACACTGGCTTTTTGATTTTTCTTCTATATTCTGCCTGCTGCTTGCAGTGATATAAAACTGTTCTACATTGATTGTATGCTACTGGGTTTCTGGATAAGCTTTGTCATGAAAAACTGTAGCTGGAAAGTTGCGTCTCCTGTTACTGAGCCATAGTGCTGACAGGGTACCTTTGTGGGCTTGGGAGCTTTGTAACTAACTCGATGCCTGGAGTTGCTCCCTGGTGGGAGGATGCAGAGGTGTGACCACTTCTAGCGCTGTAAAGTTAGGAACTAATTAGAAACTATAAGAACTGGAATCGGAGCTGTTGAAACCTTGCGTGCAACAACTTCATAACTGCAAGTGGAATTCTTTGGTGTGTCTTATAGCCAACCCTATGTAGAGACTGCGGCTGGACTGGGAGCTCCCTGTGGCAGACCCCACGCACAGACGTAGAACCTTGATGGAGAGGCTTACCCTCTGCTTGGTCTTGCAAATTGTTTAGAGAGTGAAGGAGTGAGTTAAATATGGTTTTGTTCCCAACTCTACCTAATCCTCTGCAAGTTGCTTGTGGCCTGATTTATTTTCAGAAAAGCCCCTATAATTTCCCCTGTCTTCACTAGGGATTGTGACAGTGAAATTGGGCTTGTCTGTGCCTAGGCATGTGTTTTCTTCTCAGGCCTTCATTATGAACACCTTGCACATCTTCCCCCAACTGCAGCATTTCTTTCTGCAGTTGCTCAGAACTTCCTCCAAAGGAGCAGCAGATGTATAAAATGACACGATTCTTCATGGTTTTGCAGCTGTCGGTGGCACTATGAATAGCAGCCATTACACTGACAGTCGTGCCGGGTCCACTCTCCTCCTGCTCAGCGAACTTCTGAGCAGGAGCGGAGGTATTGTGCTGTCTCAATGAGTCAGCTCCTTGTCTGTACTTGCCTTTCCAGTTGCTTCATACTGAGGATTGTGGGTTGGTTTTTTTCATAAGAAGGATAATATATTTATTCAGTTGTGTAGAAACTGATCAAGCTTCCAAGCTTGGATGAAGAAGAATCCCCACTGTTGTTGGTAATGGGGTTATTAAATCTCATGTGAGTAACTGAAAATCAGTACTGCCCAGCAGCTGACCTCTCTAAAACAGCCTTTTTTTTAAGTTGGCAGACAGTGTCTCTGTGGACACACGTACATAATGCTTCTGTGCTTGTTGATGATCTCAGCAGAGCAGTTGCTGATTGTACAGTCAGAGAAAGTGACCCACTATTCTGTTTGTAGAGCTGCTCCTCCAAGTAATCCAGGGTACAGGCAGTGTTCTGCGGGAAAACTCAGACTGTTGCTGCCTGTGCTGAACCTTCTCTGTACCGCTTCAGTGTTGCCAACTTTTTTTTTTTTTTTAATAACCCTTAAAAAAACAGAACAGTTGGCTACTGCATGACTTCAGGAACTAGCAAATGAAAATATATAAAAATAGTCTGGAATATGGTTTTGGAAAATTGGATATTTTTATAAACTGCTCTAAGCTTATTTTAATTTAGCTAAAGCAGCATTAACCGAGCAGTGACTCTAGTTACTAAAGTCATTGGAGTTTGTCCTGCTACACCCAGGTAGCAAGAGTAAGTTGCTCTCTGAAGTGGATGGTTCAGGTGTCATGACGCCTTGAAAGAAGAATAATTTGGCATAGAACAGGATGTGCTGTTTCCCTTAACTGTGCCATGGGCCAGGCTGAGTGTTTATGAAGAAGAGAAATGAATCCCAAAAATTTCTCAGAACACCTCTCCCCTGACAATGTCATGTGCTTCAGTGCAGGAGGTTGGCTAGTTTCAGCATTCCTGGATCTGTTTTGCTCACAAGCTGCTGGTAGAAGCTGACAGCTGAACTGCTGTAGGTCTGTTGTTTGGGCATAGTTGAGTCCTGTCAGACACTGGACTGGCAGCAATGTAAGCATTCTCATTTTCCGAGTGCTGGGAAATAAGGTTGGCTGCCAGGCTGCCTTGTTTGCCTCTCTGAAAACTTTTCCCTTTGTTGGAATAGCTGCCCCTTTCCTGTTTATTATTTAAGGGAGTGGAAACCTGGAATGAAATACCAATTGTTTTTTCCTCCTCCTTCAAAAATGCAACAGAACCAAATGTTTTCTTTCAGAGAGAGAAGTTTCGCCTCTGGCATACTCCCTGTTTTGGATTTGGTACTTGAGATTTCGTTGGTGCTGAGGTTTGCAGGAGTGCACTTTACAAAACACTTTGCGCAATAACTGAGCATGAGAGTCGTGTTTGGCACTGAGCTGCAACTGCTGTTCTGCCTTAACTAGAAACTCGTGTAAACTGACATCTCCCAGATCATCGTAGAGAGCAGTATTATTTTTAAGAAAAAAATTTTAATGTTGCCATATAAAGGGAAAGGTGGGAGATGAGGGAATGAGGGATTAATGGAATGGGGTCTGCCAATGTACCTTGATACCTGGAAAGATATTGCAGTAAGTATTCCCTCCTCAACTCTTATCACTGATTTATTTTTCATGTGGTGGGTGTCCTAGATCCCCTCTAGTCCTGGTGGATAATGGGAAGACAGTGCATCTGATAAATCTTGACTTTAGTAAAACTTTATCACCAATATGATAATCCAAGAAGCAAATAGCTCAGGGTTTGTGTTAACAGGATTTTGTTTATGCAAGACACAGAAGCTATTTATTCTTCCTCGTGCTGGTCAGGTCTTAGTTGCAAGTATTGTGCCTGGTTGCAGGCACCATGCTTTGAGAGGTTAAAAAAAGAGAGAGCAGGGGGGAGGGAATGAGAATAACTAAAAAAAAAAAAGTGAAAAGTATAAAAGTTCTAGAGAACCTGACTTTTTAATCAAGGTTGAAAGATGTGGAACTTTAGGTATCTATCTTTTGATTTCCTTAGATGATACGAGAGTAGAAAGAGGTGGATCTTTTGGACATTGTTTGGAGCTTAATACAACAAAAGAAAACTTAAGAGATTTGAGTTATGGTAAAAAAAACATTTTCCAGTGCTGAAGCACTGTTGTAATTTAGCAACTTGTTAACTTCAACTAATAATATTAAAGCTAAAAGGAGGGGGTTTTGTTGTTTTTCATTACATAAACTGGGGGTGGCTGCTTCTTTTAAAGAGTAATCCTACGTGTGGTCTCTGTGTGTGTTGTCAGCTACAAAGAATTTAAAATCTGGTGATCTGTCATAAACTGCAGGAAAAAGTGGTGTCATTTATAGCCGAATAAGTGCACGTATTTCTGGTGGTTCCCTCATCTGCTCCGTTCCCTGCCTGTGCTGTGGTGCCGTAGCTTCTGTGCAGCTCTGTAACAACCTGGATCAAGAACTTCATGTGACTGAGAAGTGAAACAGCTTTCCTGCCCCTTTTTGCCCTGCATCTGGTTTGTGTTGAGGTTGTGTCAGCATTGCTGTGGGACAATGCAAAGTGTGAGAAAAGGAGCTGTTTAAAACAGCGTTGCTGTGAAAGGAGCTGTGTAAAACCAAAGCTGAAGCCGTGTTTCTAAACACACTGTCATGGGGAATGTACCTTCTTTTCTGTAGTGTATTTTCCTGTGGAAAACCTTGCCAAAGTTACGTAAGATCAGAGAGTGAAGCTTTAGAAACCAGAAGGTTAATTCTGAGAAAACATTCCTGCTGCAACTCTTGAAAACGTTTTGTAAAGTCTTGTAAAACATGTGGAATTGTGTGTTTTCAGACACTGTTTGGACTTATATGGTAGATTCCAGTGCTACACATTACACATGCTTTAATTGCAGATTCGTTTCAGAGGCTCACCGTTTTCTCTTCATCAGAAAATTGTGCAGTGAAAGTATGTGTACGGCAGCTGGCTGTTAGCTAAGCATGCTGGAGTAAAAGCTAAACTGTTTCTATTTCTTATGCTAGTTCTAACCTGAGGAAGAAATAACTGAGTAGATTCTCTTACAGTTATGCTCTCAGTCTTTGTAGTTTCTCTCAGCAGCCTTTTTTAAGAAAGGAAGTGAAGCAGATTGCAAGATGTTGCTGCACCACTTCTAGAGAGACTGCAAGACAAAACTGAAGTGAAATCATGTTTCTTTGTTCAAACCCAAGTGCAGCGCTGAGTCTGTTTGGCAGGCTGCGTTCTGTTTCAGTAGGGATACATGAAAACTGACAGTGCTGTTAGCGAATCCGGTACAGATTGCTGCGAAGTGGATCACTTGGGAGCCGGCATTGAGCTGGTGGCAGGTTGCAGTTTGTGCCCTGTTGAGGTCCACCTGAGTGGCAGTTCAGTTGCATCTCACCAAAGGTCCAAACATAGGAGATAGAAAATCCTAAAGTGAGAGTAGCTTGCATGAGCAGTAATTTCTTCTTTGACCACAAGAAGCCCATTCAGTGCTCTCATTTGCTACCCCAGCCTATAAAAAAAGCTCAGCAATGTAATTTAGGTGAAGAACACTGTGTCCATGCAGCCCACCTTGGTGGAAGGACAGTGTAAGTTGTTCTCTGCCTTTGAAGGTGGCTCCTCCTAGGACCTGACTTTCTTGAACACTTCACCTCAGCCTTCCTGTACCAGTAATATGTAGAATGATGAGCAGAGGAGCTGGGTTGTGTTGTGCCACAAGCTAAGGCTTTGGATTGACTTCCTAGAGAGATGAATAGTCTTCCACCGGTGTTTTCTTTCTCTTTTTACCAGCACCCTGGAAGGATACTACGTTGATGATGCTCTGCAAGGCCAGGGAATCTACACCTACGAGGATGGAGTGGTCCTTCATGGCACGTATGTGGATGGAGAGCTGAATGGACCAGCCCAGGAGTATGACAGTGATGGGCGGCTCATATTCAAAGGGCAGTATAAAGACAACATTCGATATGGAGTTTGTTGGATTTATTACCCGGTAAGCCTGACCACCTGCTCTCTTTATTCCAGAGTAGCACTATTATGTTGTCTTTCTTTTCTCCCCAGCTGAAGCAAATATTTACCATGACCCAGGTATCCAGAAGTCAACACACAAAAATCTGTGTGGAAGTTCTCTGCATTCTTATTTTGGATAATCCAATATCCAGTTAAACGTTTTCAGTGTGAAATGTTTGCCCAGCAGACAGGATTCAGCAAGGCTGCAAGGTGCCTCCACCATTTTTGTCTTCCAGGGAACCCAGCCCCTTGGAAGTGCATTTATATGTATCTCCTTGGGAAGGCTGGGACAGTGATTTTACCACTTCTTAGTGTTGACTGCAGAAGAGGAGCCTGGGAGCCATGCAAGCTATTGCAGCCTGCTGCTCTTATTTAACTAGGAGGGAAGATTTTGTCCACTTCTGTAGGGTATGTTGTGGAGTCTGCCTTTGCCCGACAAATTGGATGTAACTGGTGTGACAGCTGTGCCTCTGACTCGGGACAGACAAGTGCTTTGCTCATTAAGCAAACCAGAATTTGATCTTTTTGATTCTTGATAAAAACTCAGATATTCCTCTGGAAAACTCTGGAGAAATTTTTTATATGCTTTTATAACTTTGCTAGTTAGGGCAGTAATGTACTGGTTTTTATGGGGGGTTTATGTTTGGGATTTTTTAAATTTTAATTCCTATTCAGCCTTACACAGCACTCTAGACTTGAACTTGTCAATATTTACCTTGTGCTGAGGAGGGGGAAACATCTGCATGTAATTAAGATGCTGGTCAAAAAAACCCAAACCTACTTCTGTGCTACATATTGCACATGCTTTAATTGCAGTTTAATTTCAAATGCTCACCATTGTCTGTTCATTTTATTTACAGGCTTTCACTATTGACATTAAGCATGTGTGTTAGAATCGACAAATGCTTGGTGTACGCTGCCAGACAAGTAACATTTTATCAGTACAAGTGTATAAAATGCAAACAGCTGACCCTTCAGGTCGTATGTCTCCTGTTTCGTCTTCCAGCTGACAAAGTGTTGCTGAACCTTCTGGAAATGTGGATCTTTGGAGGTTGTTTATCATCTTGCCAGACTAAAGGATGCAAGGTGTTCCAAAAAAACCTTTGCCATGCAGTTACTTATGCATGATTCTGTGCATGATGCTGTATGCACACATTTTTACCCAAACTTAAGGTTCACTTTCTTTACTATGGTATGTTTGAACATCCTTGGAGTTGAACAAAATGGTGCCACTCTGAAATGGAGCCTGTGTGCAGTGATCTTGATCTAAACCAGTCTGTTTCCACACCACACCTGCTGTTTTTGCTTTGGGACACTATTTGAAGATGTTTCCTTGTCCTTTTTGAAATAAACCCTTGAAGTCATTAGACCTGTGCTAATCCATGTATCTCATTCTGTAATTCTGTAAGTAGACCTACTGGAGTTGCAGGCAAATCACAGATGGCAAAGCCCAGGGCTCAAATGTGTGACGTTTAGAGAGGAAAAGTGTTGCTGCTGGTGGATTTCAGCAAACAGCTGGTCTTATTGAGTGCCAGCTAACTTCATGAGCGGATGTTGGGGATGAAGAAATTCTCTAGTTGTCCAGCAAATATTTTGGGTTTTTTTTAATAGGCTGAAGTCTTTTGAGGTGCTATGAATTAGCAGTGAGCAAAGCAGCATTTTAGTTTTTTCTTTCCCTAGCGCAGTATCATGCTAAGAAAACTGAGACAAAGTTTGTGTGTGGCTTTGGGCCTTGGTTCATGGGCTGTTCACGTAAAAATGTTGTCAGCTGAAGCTCAGTATTTGTGTTACATGGGAGGAAAGACCTTGGGTTTTGCCTACTTCAACACAGAAAACACAGTTAATTTATTTTATCAGTTTCATCCTGACTGGAATGACTTCACACATGTGTTCTTCATGTGTCTGTTTCTCACTCCTTTTCATGAGCTCAAATCTGAACTTGCTGTAACTTAGGTGGTTTCTTTAAAAAGTTGAAGAATCTCTTTTGTTTACTGAAGATAGCACAGTATAACGAAGTGCTCTGCCTTTTCTTTCTTGCCTGTGCTTTCAGGATGGAGGCAGCCTGGTGGGAGAAGTGAATGAAGAAGGGGAGATGACTGGAGAGAAAATAGCCTATGTGTACCCTGATGGAAAGACTGCATATTGTGGAAGGTTCATAGATGGAGAAATGATAGAAGCAAAACTGGCAACTCTGACATCTGTGGAGGATGGGAAACCTCAGTTTGAAGTAGTACCAGGCAGTAAGTTCAGCTAACACAGAAACTTAAATCTTGCTACCAGCTCATCACCACAAACGACTCTGTTTCTATAGTGTTTCCCATCAGAAACTCTAAAGGCTGTCTGCGATGAGTTAATAAACCTGTTACTGAGAAGCCCTTTTTCTAAATTAGAAGATTGGACAGAAAAGCACAGGGATCAATTCCTTTGCTCTGGGAGCACACAGGAAGTGCCCCATGCGGTGCTGCTGCTGAATTGCATTTCATAACCCTTCTCTTGCATGCTCCTGGGTGCAGTCCTACTTGTCACACACAGTCCTGCTTGTCACACACACCATTGCCGGCTGTGCCAGCATGAAAACCTGCTTAACAGTGTTAATGCTGGTGCAGTTACGGGCTTTGTTTTGTTAGTAAAATAACTAAAAGTGGAGAGGGAGGCTGTGGTTTGATTGTATCTCTGTCAGGTTTGTGCAAGTGAATGTTAGCGTAGTGAATATTCTGGCATCTGCGTTACAGGGCTGAAAGGACACAGAAATTGGAATTAGTGAACTAGATTCAGTTGTTGTGTAACAGTCTGATTCACCAGCACCCGTCTGTCTGCCTAGTCCTGCTGATATAAAGTGGCTGTAAAATGGTTGGGATCAGGGTGCTTTTGAGTGCAGGTAGCCAGTGCTCCTTCTCCAGGGCAGTGGTGGCTTAGGCCTATGTCCTGGAGTGGTTTTGTTGCTCTGAGGGGTATGTGATGTTTCGGAGGTGAGTAAGTTAAGCTGCGGACAGGGCTGTAAGCATTCAACAGGAACTATGCTAATGTATTTACAGATTGTCTGCTCGATGTGAAATAAGAACAGCGAAAAGGGATTAAGAAGCAAATGCATGTGACTTTGTTTTTTAAATCTCTCAGTTGTGATAGCAAATCAAAATTTGAAACATATCTTCTGAGAGGGTACTGCTGTGCTTTGTAAATAGGATTCAGTTATGCTCTGGATGAAGCTGCCTTCAGCCAGAACAGAGCTTGGACACCAGGCACAATGGCCTTTTATCAAACTTTGTAATATTCTGTTTCTTTGGGGGTTCTTTTCCACCTGTATCTTAACCTATCTCCCAGATAGTACTCTGGGAGTTGATTGGAGAGGGATTTAAGGACATAATTAAAGCTGTACCACTGGGTTGCTTATTAATGGCAGGAAATAAATGACTGTAGCAAGTATACTTTGTGATTACTGAACATCATCTTCTGGCTGAAGCCTCTTCAGGATTTGGACTAGAAAACATTTCATATTTGAAGTAGTCCAAGGTTTTTTATAATTAATGTGTTATTTAATACATCCTTTTAAATTTGGCTTTACTTTTTAATTAGACATTCTGGGCAGGTGAGTTTTGAAAGACTGTCCAGTCCTCCTTTAAAAGCTGGTAGTTTGAAAAATGTACATATCACTTTTTTGTGATAATACACTGCTACTCTAGTATGTTGAGCGGAAAAAGTAATCAAGAAACAGTATCTCGCTGAAGGCTTTTTAAAGGTGCAGTTCTATTTAGTACCTTTTTTTGGAAGCATAACATTTATATCCTGCAGTCATTAAAATTTAATTTTTGAATGTCTTGATTCTGTTAAGGGTTGCATGCTTTCAGTACTGCCGATTAGTTTATTTCCTTTGTTGATTTCTGGTTTTTTTCAGGCCCAGTATACAGTTTTGACAAATCTACTTCATCCTGCATTTCTACAAATGCACTTCTTCCTGATCCTTATGAGTCAGAGAGGTAGGCTGTTTTTTCCTCTCCCCTCTTTTGATATTGTCAATATTTCTTTGCTGTTACATATTTAGGGCCTAATTTTGCAAACCTTTTCCCATTGAAAATATTTTTTTAAAGTGTGAGGGTTTGTGAAATGGAACTTGTTACTGCACATTAGTCAGTGTTTGACTTGATTGGATATCTTTCCGGTTCACACAATAAAATTGCACTGCAGTGGATAAAACACAGCAATGCTTTCTAAGAGATTGAACAAGGATAATTTGTTAGCGTTTCAAAGACATGTTCAGTCAAGTCCTGGGCACCACTAACAGCCCACAGCTACAACATTCTGAGCAGAAAGGGTATGCTGATCCCTATTTTCTAGATGTGTAACTAGCTTCAGGTTGCAGTGTGCTGCATTCAGTGTATTTCATTGGATGGCATGCATTGTACAAAGTTTTCTGCCATCCCTACGTTTCAAAAGTAAATCATGAAGCTGGAGGAAAGTGACATGCTGTTTGTGACAACACTGCCACGTCAAAACACGTTCCTCAGCAATTGTCTCCTTGTAGTCAGTCAGTGATACTTTTCAATTTCTTCTGGCTATTCCACAATTACACTTTTTACCTCGGCTTTTAAGAGGCGTTGCTCTGTAGCTACCTCGATTGTAGTCCTTTTCTGATACTGTGAAATATCTAAAGTAAGCAATTAGTAAAATGCTGCCATTAATTTGCATCAACTACTTGAAGATCTCGGGCTTTGCTTTGAAAACTTGCTCAGCAGAGCAGCAGTCTGTGCCTGGACACACTAGCAACCTCAGCTAGTGGGGACCTCTGGGATTCTGGTATGTTATCAAGGGTGTTCCTGAGTTGGAGCCATCACTGAGTGATATGAGTAGATTGATACTTAAAAAAATAATAATTAATTTTCAAACTAACAGACAAAGTCAGCCCCCATTTCCCACCAAATCTTCATTTTGCCAAAACAGAGAGAACGTATGGAGCAGCAGAAGGACAAGGAGTTGCATTTGGAGGTTTTGAATTATATTATCAGGTTTTTTATTATGCTGAATTATTAGTCTTTATGCCAGTAGTATTGTGATAATACTTCTTGAAAATGAAAACTGTAGCTGATAACTAATTCCATGTCCTTTTCCCCTTGCAGGGTATATGTTGATGTCTCTCTCATTTCCAGTGCTGGAGAAGGATTATTTTCGAAAATAGCAGCAGAAGCCAGTACAGTTATGTCTTTTTACAACGGAGTGCGAATTACACACCAGGAGGTAAAGGAGACAAAAAAGTCAGTCTGAATTTTTATTGCTCCTTCTGAAGTCTTCTTATAGTAGGATCTTACACCCACCCCTTTCCCACCCATAAGGTTTAATATGATGCAGTTCATTGAAAGAAAGTGCACGTTCACCTAGGTTTCTACAAAAAAGCGGTGAGGTTTTTTTTAAATGACTTATACTCAGGAAAAGCTTTAGTTGCAAATGTTTGAATTTTTGCTTTCAAACTGTTGGCAAAGTTGACTCCTCCAAACGCACACTGGATTTTTGCCTTGCAAACTAGGTAGACAGCAGAGACTGGGCCCTCAATGGAAACACAATATCCCTGGATGACGAAACAGTGATAGACGTGCCAGAGCCCTACAACCACGCCGCCAAGTACTGTGCCTCTCTGGGGCACAAGGCCAACCATTCTTTCACTCCTAACTGCATCTATGACCCGTAAGTAGAGTCCCGTGTTTTGGAGTGGAACCTGCAGCCCGGCAGCCTGGGCTCACGGGGTTTTGCTGGGCAGCTAAATGAGGAGCAGCCAGTGGGGCTGGGAGGAACGGGTGCAGGCACCAAAGGAGCTCCTGCTTACCAGGGCCCACGTGGAAACCGGCTGGCATTGCGGGTGCTTGGTGTCTCTTGGAACTTACATCAAGGGGTATCTTGAAGTTTGCAACTGTGTTAATTTTTTTGTGAACTTCAGGAGCTGCCTGTTGATTCTAAAATGCCTAAGCACAGTTCTTTAAATCCTGGCTTGGCTAGGACCACGCTGTGTTTGCTGAACTAGAGGTGCTTGACTAGCACCATCAATGTGCTGTCATTTCTGAAACTCCAAAAAATAAGCATCCTGCTGCTCTGGAGTTGGTGCAGAGCACTAGGAATCAGTTGGTGTACACACCTGCTCGAGGGTATAAATATTTTCATACCACTGTATCAGTGGACAGACCTGTGGAGAGATATATGTAGAAAATAGTTTTCCTTCATTGAAGAATCTGATTTCCTTTACTGTGGGACACTGGACAAGTTGTACAGAAGTATGTTATAATTGTCTCGTAAATTATAAATTAGGAAATTATGAATAGCTATTTTCCACGCTCTCTAGTCTCTCATAATCTGTACTATTTTCCTGTCATGCAGATGTTTACCACTGCAAGCCTGAGGAGTGTGGCAGTGATTATCTTTGGTTTATTTATTGCAAACAAGCAATGTTGCAGGACTGTTGAGAAACTTGTAGTAGAGCTACACAAAGCTGTTTTAGTATGTAGATATTTTTGCCCTTATTACTTAAGCCTTCATAGGGTTGACTCAAAGCAATCTACCCATCTGATATCAGATTATGTGATATTACTCTGAACTGTGGGTGACTTCTGAAACTATAAAAGTCTGTGAATTGACTGCTGAGTCTAGCAAAAGCGTTTATTCTTTGTCTAGGTTTGTTCATCCTCGTTTTGGGCCTATCAAATGTATCCGTACCATCAGGGCTGTGGAGAAGGATGAAGAATTAACAGTGGCTTATGGATACGATCACAACCCCGTTGGGCAAAACGGGCCAGAAGCACCGGAGTGGTACCAGCTGGAACTGAAAGCTTTCCAGGCTGCCCAGCAAAAGTGAAATGGAAGCTACTTCTCTGTTCAGCAAACTGAAATAGAAACTTGGATCTATGCACTACCTTTATACTGAAAACTGGACAACCAGGGATTGTTCATGCTGTTGCATCATAACTTTGCATTCTGTGTTAAGAGATAAGTTTCTTGCATACTAACTAGGTTTGACTGTGTTACTCATAGCAGATTTAAAATTAGCTAGCGTTGCACCAGTCTTATCTGGAGAAATTATTTAATATTCTATATGAGACGTGATATTCTTTGGTAGCTTCTGCTTTTGCACCATATGCAAAGATGCCAAAAGACTAGACAGAAAACTAAAATTGGTATATCGTTCACTATTAGTCGGCAGACTTAGTGTTGCTCTGTATCTGCCTAGGCATTATTGTGCAACTGCATTTTGCATATATGCCACTTGTGATGATAACAGTAATATTTTGATATTCTCTAATAGTAGCATAATTTTGCCTTTTTAAACCTTTGATCTGAATCTTGCAATAGAGCAGTTTATTTATTAGCATATAGGAGGCTGGGTTTTAACTCCCCTTTCCTCTTGTCTGAACGTTGTTCTTTCTACAAATCCTCTTTTGCAGGAGAAAATCCTTTCTAACTAGTGGAAAGGCTTGTGTGTGTATGTGAGAGTGCTGTGTGTTGGTCTCTGTGGCTCTCTAAATAGTATAGCAACATGTCCAAACCTAATATTTATCTAGCCTTTACGACTGGCTTATTTTATTTAATTTATGATTATGACACACAAACGAAGCTGTTCTTTGCATGAAGATTTTCTCAAGTGAGAAAACGGATTTGCTTTTTGAAGGACTTTCATAAGTACATATTCTGTAAGGCAAGCACATTACTTGCATTAGTGTCTGAGAGTTGGTTTGTGTATTTCACCTGTTAAAGCAGTCAGTTCTCAAGGCAAAAAATTCTAGCAGTGAGATGCTTGCATCTCACATGAATTCTCTTAAAGGAGGTGTCTGTATTTGAGGGCAGGCTGTAGTACTTGGTGAAGGAGAGCCTGTATCTTTTGTATGTATTCCGTCGGCAAAGAACATAGCCTTGTAGCTGTATTTTAGTAATACTGGTTTAAGACACCGTAAATTGATACAGTATGAGATATCAAACTTAAGATTTAAGAAGAAAAAATGTGAAAAGGTTGCTTTTGAAAGACAAACAATGAATGTATAAACATCACTCACTGCTCATATTTAGAAACAGCAGTCAATCCATGGCTTTGTTGCAGCCAACAGTGGGGGGCTTGTGAATATTCATGTGCAGGGCTGTGTTCTGGGGTTTTTCAGGGGTAAGGGAGTTGTGCATTTTTTCAGATACTGTACTGGTCTTGCCTAATGCTGTACAGGAGAGAAATAATGTGTCATCTTGGTCTGGATACTGGAGCCCTTCTGGGACTCCGCTGTTCTCTTTTGGGTTTAGCAGCTTAGGAGAAACTCAGATGCATTTGCAACAATTTCTTTAAATTTTTGTAGTTTAAGATAGTTTGTATATATGTAACATAAATGATTTGGAAATTAGACCTATGGTTCTATTGCAACACATTTTGGTTGGTTGCTTGAACAATTGGAGGTGTCTGGCTGTCTGGAGAGCTAGACACAGAGAATGTGTAGGCTTGGTACCTGCAAGTGGAAGGATGAGGTTGCTGTTGTCTGCAGTCCGAGAATCCTTGCTTTGGTACCTGTAGAAAGTTAGGAATTATAAATAAGAACCGAACTTGGGGATCTGTTTAGTCCCCGTGACTGATCACAGACCTTTTCCAGCACCTCACCATTTAAGCTACATGAAAGCTACTCTGTGCTTGTGCTGGGGGGCAAGTAGGCTCAGGGCTTTTTGACACTCTTTCAGCAGCGATCTGAATGTGAGCTTTGACACCACCCATCTGGCGCTGGAGACCTCGGGCCACAGCTCCACTTCTTGTCCAAGGCAAGTGGTTGGCAGAGGTGACAGCTCAGGGGCTCAGCTGAGTGTGCAGAGACAGAACTGAGCCTCACAGGGGAAGGAGAGCTGTCAAAGGTCAGTTGGCAGCACGGCTTCAGCAAATCAGCCTCAGAAAGAAATACACAGATCTTGATCTTTCCCTGCCTGCCTGCAGGTCATCATTTTAGATCATTGCTGTTTCAGCCATTTGCAGAAAGTCATACCTCTCTGGCAGGAGGCTGTGGTGTGCATCTCGTGGATTACTCAGCCAGGACCATGAAGTTTGCAAAGTTTGGCTTGTGTTTAAGTGCAGGGAAGAAGAGAGAGAAGATACATGACTGAACCCTGCTGTGAATGGAAGGTAACTCCTCCCACAGTCTCTGGACTGCTTCCCTCTTTGTGCCCGCTCATGAGTTGTGCTTAAAATGTTCTGATCTCTAGAGCAAGCTCCTTCAGCTTCATTCCTGATCAGTCTCCAATTCCCCTGCTGTCTCCTCTTCGTATGGAGTTGCTTATGTTTTCATAGATCAGTCAGTCTTCATATTGGCTGATTTTTGAGAAATACAAGATAGGGGCTCTTTGCGCATCAGGTTTGATGGTTGCATCCTAAAATAGGGAAATTCAAGGAAGAAGAAGCACTGAATTATCCTCTGTGTGTTCTCAAAAGCCATTAATTTGGTGACAGTCAAGCAGACATTCTCTTGCTCTTGTGTGTGCTTGTAGCCTGGTACTGTGTCACAGCTGTGGCTGCTGTCTCTGTTAGCTCTGCTGTCCTTTTTCTCTCTGCTCTGTTAAAATCAACTGGTCCTCCTATAGATCCTTCTTCAGTGACCAACCTTCCATAAAAATTGTGATTATAAAGCTGCTTTGGCTTGATTCAGGACCAGGCCTTTTAATTCGTGTTTGTTTTCATTTTCTTTGTGGTCTGTTAGAATGGGGATAGTTGGGATGTTGTTTCCCACTGGGTAGTGAAAGGGCTCAGGGGTAGTGTGTCCTTCAGGGGTTTTTGAGGTGTGCGTTGGCAACCACAGGTTCAAACACAGGTTAGTTACAGAACTCCAAATCATGCCTTAACTTGGTCAACGTATTGCAGCTCAGCTTCTGGGGCTCACTATCCAGAGAGGCCAGCTTACCAGAACTATTTATCAATAGTAACTCGAGACCCACACCAAAATACGGTTTTAATTTGCAGCAAATGAAGTTGTTTTGCAAAGCGATCCACTTGAGTTTGTTGCATGCAGCTGACTATTGGTGAATATGCAATAAGTAAAGAATCTCAGTTTCTCAGAGTCTGGCCAAAGATCTGTCCTGTCAGCACAGAAACTGGAAGAGCTGATGCCTGTCAGCTGAGTCTGAATGAGCAGCTGTACCTGTTGTGACTAAAGAGCAGAAAGTGGAATTGCTGCCCTTTTTTGGCTACCAGTGGGTTCCCAACATCTGCCTTTGGTCTGCAGTGCTGCACAGAGCTCATCTGTGGTGGGAGGGTTGGTGCCTGAGCTCCTTGATGAGAAGGAGCCTACATCAGCCTCCATTAGATGCTGCTGATTATCTCTTTAAAAAAAAAAAACCTTAAATGGATCTTCCTGCTACAGCAGCGCTGTGTTTTGTCACCAAGAATACAGAAGCTTAGTGTTCTGGAGAAGTGGTTAGTCTTGGAGACGAGAGCATGAGAAGGTACAGCTGAGAGCTACCTGCTGGTGGGTCACTCCCCTGGACACGAGGGAAAGGGCTTAGGCCGAGGGGTGTGTCTCAGGTTGAGTCTCATGCTATAGTCTGACTCTTTGGGATCTACACAAATCTGAAAAGGCTTTTTTTTCATTTTTTTGGTACTAATTACAAAAAATCTAACCTATGTAAATATATGTAAGTCAACTGTTGAAAAAGTCAAAGGAAACACATGGGTGTGGCTCTTTAGTGATCCCAGTGAGAGCTGTGGTAGCTCTTTGATTTTTTTTCCACAGTTGCAACAGTACCCCTGGCATGGCCAGTGCTTTTTCCCAGATGTAGCTCCTGGGTGACTCGTGCAGGTTTCGAGATGTTTGGGAGGCCTGTCGCTCGGCCTTGTGAGGCTGCATGTTTCAGGGGCAACGAAGCAGCCTTCTCCTCAGTTCAGCCACCGAGAAGTGGAGGAAATTGTCACTCTCCTGTTTCCTTCCCGGCTGGCTGCAAGCCCCGGGGGAGCCCCGGCTGTGGGTGAGTTGTCCCTGTTGCTGTTCATGGGTGCCCTAGTCCTTCAGTCAAAACTGGTGCTCACCGCTTCAGTTGTGCCAGGAACTGTACGGTGTCGCTTCTGACCCAGAGACCTCTGTGATTTTTATCCTTTCACTCTATTTGACAGTCTTTTTGGAAAATGCTGCTGTCACAGTGATGGAATGAATTGTAGAGAGCTGGGTATCTGCTGCTTTGTGTTTCTCTGGCACAGCAGAACCGCTGGAGCTGTGGGTCCCTGAGGAATTCACCTCCAAGCACTTAAAAAAAAATTGCTTTGAAAACAAAGTTGTTCAAGTGTCTCCTTATATGCTGGGGTGCTGCATTAGATGCCTCTTCCTCACACCGCGCTG
>VZTO01023037.1:978-41364 GCA_013400615.1 Syrrhaptes paradoxus | reverse complement strand
AAACACATGGGTGTGGCTCTTTAGTGATCTGAGCAAGAGCTGTGGTAGCTCTTTGATGATTTTTTTTCCACAGTTGCAACAGTACCCCTGGCATGGCCAGTGCTTTTTCCCAGATGTAGCTCCTGGGTGACTCGTGCAGGTTTCGAGATGTTTGGGAGGCCTGTCGCTCGGCCTTGTGAGGCTGCATGTTTCAGGGGCAACGAAGCAGCCTTCTCCTCACTTCAGCCACCGAGCAGCCGANATTTTTTTTCCACAGTTGCAACAGTACCCCTGGCATGGCCAGTGCTTTTTCCCAGATGTAGCTCCTGGGTGACTCGTGCAGGTTTCGAGATGTTTGGGAGGCCTGTCGCTCGGCCTTGTGAGGCTGCATGTTTCAGGGGCAACGAAGCAGCCTTCTCCTCAGTTCAGCCACCGAGAAGTGGAGGAAATTGTCACTCTCCTGTTTCCTTCCCGGCTGGCTGCAAGCCCCGGGGGAGCCCCGGCTGTGGGTGAGTTGTCCCTGTTGCTGTTCATGGGTGCCCTAGTCCTTCAGTCAAAACTGGTGCTCACCGCTTCAGTTGTGCCAGGAACTGTACGGTGTCGCTTCTGACCCAGAGACCTCTGTGATTTTTATCCTTTCACTCGATTTGACAGTCTTTTTGGAAAATGCTGCTGTCACAGTGATGGAATGAATTGTAGAGAGCTGGGTATCTGCTGCTTTGTGTTTCTCTGGCACAGCAGAACCGCTGGAGCTGTGGGTCCCTGAGGAATTCACCTCCAAGCACTTAAAAAAAAATTGCTTTGAAAACAAAGTTGTTCAAGTGTCTCCTTATATGCTGGGGTGCTGCATTAGATGCCTCTTCCTCACACCGCGCTGTCGTATGCCAAGAGCCTTTGGGTGAGGAACGCAGGCGTGGGAGCAGCTTTACCTGGGGACGTAGGTGGGCTTCACACTCACCTGCACCCTGGAGAGAACTTGCTCCTTTTGCTTTGTTGTGTACTGGAAATGTGAGAACTATATTTTTTTGGGCAAAGCATTTCTAAGCAGTCTTATAAGGGATTTTTTTTCTTTTCTAAAAAAAAGGTGCAAGATTGAGTGCATGTTTACTTGCCCCAGATCAAAGGTTTTGAACACTAAGGTCACTATCTGTTGAATGGACCCTCCTCTTGGCGCTCTTCTGTCTTCAGGCAATTGAAGCTCCTGCCCTCTTTCTCTACCAGTTTTACTGTAACTACTTTTTTTTTTTTTCAGGACAAATATATATACAAAAATTCAAAGCAATTAAGTGTTCAAGCCATAAAATCACGAGTGTGGGAAGACCCTCTTCACAAGTTTTAACATATTTGTATGTAAAATGATGTTTGTATGAAATATTTTCATGGTAGAATGACTATTTAAAAAAAGTTCCAGTAAGATGTAAACCAAATTTAAAAGGATGTCTTTTTGTAAGATGCAAGTGTAATTGATTACCAATAAGTAGGTCAATTTTTTTTTTAAGGGGAGATGCAACAAACTATCTTTACAGTTCCAAATGGTTGTCTCTGCTATTTGGGAAAGTATTTCTGCAGCATTACACACAGCTGTCATAAATAATTGCAGTAGCAAGGCCAGTCCCATCTTCAGGACGTACCTCTCAACCTGTCCCTCTGTGATACTGTACAAACAGACCCATCCCTCCTTTCTGCAATTTCCTCCTAGAAAACTTTTCCTACTGTAACTGTACTGAATTTAACTCTTGAGCTAAGATCCGGACTAAAATTGTGTATTACTTAACAGTTTCTGCTGGGCCTTCTGCTGTTTTAATACTCTTTAGCCCATAACTACTGGGTGTCTCTGTTCTGAAGAACTAAGTGCTAAAGAATAATCCTTGGGGTGAGCTTATACGTGTGTTAACAGTTAACCCCGGAGTATTTAACTTGTATACAGTACTTGATAGGTGTTTTATGATATTTGTACTCGAACTATGAGCCTTACTGAACATCTGTAGGTTTATTCATGACTTTTAAAAAATGGATAACTCTAAGAAAGATGTTTACATGAATGATGATTGCCCTTCCTTTGACGTTATGAATGAGGTTTTTATAGTGTGTTTGGGTGTATGTGCAAGGAAGTAAGAAAAACGTTTCTGGGGAAAAATAGACTTGACAAACATTTGTAATAAGTGAATTTTAAAGATTGCTTTAATTGCGCTATGAAGGCAATGCAGATATTAAAATATTCAACAGAACTGTCTGTCCTTGTTATTTGTGTGTCCTGGTTTTGGGTATCCTCCTCTCTCTCCCCCTTGCCTGCGCACTGTGTGGTTGCTGTGGACATGTTTATTGCTGATGCATGGGAGCAGGATTTGGCACACCTTTAACACACGTCTAAACCACATTATAGTAATAGTGAACTAACAGCCAAACACTCCCAACACTACTCTGGGGTTTTTTTTCTGGCACCTCTGCCTCTTTTGTTTTTCACTTCTCTTCATAGAATCACAGAATGGTTTGGGTTGGAAGGGACCTTAAAAATTATCTAGTTCCAACCCCCCTGCCATGGGCAGGGACACCTCCCCCTAGCCCAGGTTGCTCAAAGCCTCATCCAGCCTCGCCTTGAACCCCTCCAGGGATGGGGCATCCACCGCTTCTCTGGGTAACCTGGGCCACTGCCTCACCACCCTCACAGGAAAGAATTTCTTCCTAACATCTAATCTAAACCTACGCTCCTCCAGTTTAAATCCATTACCCCTCATCCTGTCGCTGCATGCCCTTGTAAAAAGTTCCCTCCCCAGCTGTCCTGTAGGCCCCCTTCAGGTGCTGGATCAGTGCCTGTAACATGGGCTGCAGTTGGGTTGTAGTCCTGCCCGTGTACACCACAGCCTCTTTACAGGTTGTACTTCAAAACATGAATGGGCACTGCTCTCTTGCTGTTGCTGACTCTGAGGTGGAAGGAGAGCGTGGCAGTAAGCAGCAGTGCTGCCTTCCAGGTAGGTAACGTATCACTTTCCTCATTTGCTGTGTGAGGAGCAAGGGAAGGGGCAGGCAGCACTTCACCGCCTTCCCTGCCCTTGTTCTGTGATCTCCACACTTGCTGCGGTACCTCAGGGTCTCTTGTGCCTGCGTGCTGGGTGTGGGTGTGCCAAGGCTGTGCTTGCCCCGCTCTGCAAGGGTGTGCTCCTTGCTGTGCCTGGCCTTGGCATTGCCCCTTGAACCGCCGCAGTCCAGAAGCTGAAAGGATGAGTGCTTTGTGTTCATCGTATCTCTGCACCAAGCTGTGGGGAAGGTGACGCGCAGGCTGTGGATGCTGCAGCGGGCTGCCTTCACCCAACCAGTCTGTGTTCCAGCCCCAGACTGCTGTTACAATCCTTTACTCACCCGGGGGAGGAGCTGCGGACTTATTTAAAGATAGCTACCCTATGAATTGATTTATTAAATGTGTTACGGGTGCAGGGCTTTGGCTGGAGACAGTTGGGTGGGTTCTTCTGCTTGAGAGGGCACCCAAGAGAGGCCACTCGGAGCAGCCCTTGCCTGTCAGTGACACAAACTGGTCACACAAGCCATTACCAGTACAGGCGGGGAGGGTTTCCCGGGTCGGGCACGGCGCACAGGTGTGGTGTGAAGCAGCGCTTCAGGCTGCAGCAGCAGAGGGCAAAAGTTCCGCAGAAAGGGGCCGGCACTTCCCGGTGCCGGGAGCCGGCAGCTCCGCGCCTGTGCCAGCCGGCACGCGGTCCGTGGGCCGGGCACGCCGCCGCTCCTTGTCCCCCGACGGCTGCGGGAGGGTCTGGGGGGAGCGGGAGGGCTCCCCGAGCCGCTGTGGCAGGGCGGGGGGGCTTTCCCTACCCCTTCGGTTTCTGTTCGCACCCACTCGGAACTTTCTTTTCCCCCGGAGGAGGCGGAGCCGGACCTTTCCCCGTACCTGCCCCGCTCCGGGCTCCGCAGGTGAGGGGGCGGCCGGGGGGCGACGGGCCAGGGGCCGGGGTGGGCGGGGACCCCCCGTGGGCGGGGACCCCACGGTGTGTGCCGGTTGTAGCCGCCCCCCGGCGAAGGGCAGCAGCCAGGGGCGGTGGGGTGTGGAATGGCGGCGGGACCGCAAACCCCGGCACCTTTCGGGGTAGAAAAAACCCGAAAGAGAAGCACCAGCAGCGGGGGCTGCAGTGCAGATCCCCCCCCTCTATCCAGAAACACCCGAAATGGTGCCCTGGGCACCTGCCTGGCAGCAGCGGGGGGGATTTCCGAAAGGGCCGCTCACCTTCGCTCGCTTTCGCTGTCCCCGGTGAGAGGGAGCTGAACTCTGCACCCCGCGCTGAGCGCCTGCTCCCGCCGTGCCCCCGGTCCCCACACCCCAGCCGCGGCCCCACGGTGCCTGCTGGGTGCTGATGCTCCTGTCCCTTCCTTCTGCCCAGGAAAAGCTGCCCTGCCCTTGGCCAGGGGCCACGGCGCTGCTTCCCAGTCTCCTCGTGCGGGGATTTATGTGTGGATCAGAGCAGAATGGATCGCTATCGGTATTTCATCTTTAACCAGAGGAACATGGTGGTGCTGGGGCTGTTCCAGATCGCCTTCAGCACCGTGTGCGTCGTCAGTGGCTTCGTAGATGGCATCTTCAGAACGGAGTCTCAGCTGGGCAAAACCAGAGCTCCAATTTGGGCTGGGATGGTGAAGTTGCACTGTATTTTCTATGCTTTGTTTTGTGGGTTTGTTTTTTATTTTTCTGTTTCCCACTGCTTCCTACCAGTACTCAGACTGGGGGTGGGAGGGAGGCCGTCACTCCTTGCCAGCTCTTACCTTGCTTCCTGCTTTGAACCCAGTAAAAAAAGTTTCCTTATCATGGTATAGGCAGGAGAGTGCAAGCAGACTTCCCTCTGAAGGGTGAAGTGAAATATATTTCTGCTGGATAATGTAGCAAACGAGGCGTAGTGGCAGTTGACAGAGTCTTTTCCAGAAGCACAGTGACCCCAAAGAGGCCACTGAGGGCACAGATGGGGACACTTCTTCAGCACATTGAGAGCTGCTCTGTCCCCACGGCAGGTGGATGAACAGTCGGGTGGTGATCGGTGTCCTGCAGCTAATTCTTTGTCCTGCAGCGAGGAGTGGTGCCACCTCCAGCTGGCAGCGGGCACCTTTGCTCCCTGGGGTCCATCACCCCGATGTTTCACACCCCGGTGATCCGTGCTGCTCAGGGCTTCTGCTGAAGCGCTCTCTTTCGTCCGGAGGCTGCCCATCTCCCGTCAGTAACAGCTTCCTTGATGTGTAAGGACTCGGAAGCGCAGTGCACATTTTTAGCATGTTAATCACACGTGTAATCAGTGTCATTGCATGGCCAGAGCTGTAAAGCCAGTCAGAGGATTGCTGCCATGGCAGTGGCGAGTGGGCAAGATGCATTTCACACCGTGTCCTGCCACCAGCAGATGCTGCAGAGGAAAACGGAATAAATCAGCATTTATTTTTCCATTTCTGACCTGACAGTTATTCCCATCCAAGCCTTGAAAACAAGGGCCTTTCCCCTGCTCTGAAGCAGTCTACCTTCTAAATATGATTCTTGTCTCCCGGTTACCAGCTCCTTTTGTGCTCTGCAGGTGATGGGAGTCCCAGGCGTCCTGGCACTGTTCTCCTCGCAGAGGAAGAATCCAGTTCTCGTAAGCTGGGGGGAAGGGGTTGTGTGTGCAAAGTGTTGTTGGGGCAATTTAAAACAGTTTTGGTAGGGAACAAGTTATCTGGTTCTTCTGCAGGACTGAGAGCTTATTTACTTGCGTTATCTTCATAAAAGCTGCTGTGTTCCCTCGCTTTCTGTTTTAGCACACGAGCACTGGCTCTAGTAACAAGCAAAAAGCTGTAAAAACTCTGGCTTTTGAATGCTTTTCTTTTGGTGTCCCCTTCTCTTATTAAAAATTGTGTACACTACAATAGGAAACAAGTTATTTGACTTGCATTTCCCAGGCTGGTCTCTCCAGCCATGCAGACTCTAAGGGGGGATAGTGTTTATAAGTGAGCGATTGCTAAGAACGAAGTCTTTCAGTCCAGCTAGCGCCCGTTGTTAAGATTTGGGACTCAGCTGTATCTCAGACACTGGGTA
This sequence comes from Syrrhaptes paradoxus, assembly GCA_013400615.1. Lineage (NCBI taxonomy): Eukaryota > Metazoa > Chordata > Aves > Pterocliformes > Pteroclidae > Syrrhaptes > Syrrhaptes paradoxus. Next base: position 35,333 of record VZTO01023037.1, on the reverse strand, counting down.
TCCAGACATTGGGAAACCTTCACTGCACTGTGTTTGGCTTCCAAGGGACTGTTGCTACCAGGTACTTTTAGTGTTATAGGAGGTCAAAGGCTGGTACCTGCAATGCCTGTTAGCACATTTTCTCTACTTCAGTTGCATTGACTTGTCGGTGGGTAGTTGTAATTCCTGCTCCCCTCCTTTTTTCTCCTCTAATTTCTCTGCACAGGTGAATGTGCTGATAGTCGCTTCCATAACCTCGTGTGTTGCCATCCTCATCGTCATAGTGTATAGCTCCCTCACACTGAACTACGGCGAAGAGGAGGAGCTGAGTTCTGCCCCCGTCCACGTTATCCATACAGTGAGTACCGAGAGCGTGCTTCTTACTGGGAAGCATGACAGCTGTAATGTGCAAACATTACTGGGCACGACTTGGAAATGGAACCAGGCTTACGGCGTGCCTAAATTAGAGCTGGAAGCAGTGCCTGCAGCAGGGCACTTCTTTAAAGAAAACCTCTGCAAGTCTGCAGTTAGGTACTGAACCCCACAAGCCCTGCCCAGGGCTCGACAGAGTCCTTTCCAGCGTGCACCCCAGGGGATCAAGTCACAGCAGTTGCAGGTCAGCTGAGTAAAACTGGGTATTATTTTGAGTGTGTCCCCCACAGTGAAGCTGAAAGGAAGGCGTGAGTTGGCCCTTTTGTACCTCAGACCCCGTACAAGCGGTGGCTGCCCGTGGGGGTGAAGCCATCCGAGGCGGATGAAGCTGGTCGTTATTTGTGGCAGGACAGAGCGAATGGCAGGCTGCTCAGGGCAGTACAGCAGGGAGACATTTCTCATGTTCAGTGTGAAGAGGAGCAGCATTCCTTGGAGTTCTACTTATTGTTAAAGCTATTTCCAAACCTGACACCACTGCATAGCGTCTTCCATCTAATCAGAAGCCTTGTTGTACTGCGTGCACTTTCCCTATCCGAGCTTTGCGCTTGGCGTGCTCTTCGGAGCGCAGGAAGAAAAGCCTTAAGTAGCACTGGCTCTGAATAACTCTCCTACGATGCAGTTGCAGATCTCTTGCAGCATTTGGAATATTTTTTTGGTGGAGAAGTTCACTTTTTGAACATGGCTTTAACATTTCTGCTTGCAGAAGTTCGTGCTCAGTAAAGTCGTCAAGGGTGCTAACATAGCCACGCTGGCCGCCTCCGCCTGCAGTGCTGTTGTGGTGCTGGCCATGGCTTACCTGGGCTGCCGGAGCCTTCCGCGCTGCTCCTGCTACGACAGCGTCACTGGGATGGTGAGTGAGGAGCCCACTGAGTGTGGGCAGCAGGGGAAGAAACTGGGGAGAAGGTGTGTTTTTCCTTCTATAAACCCAGCCTCAGCTCTACCCCTGTCATCCAGGACCAATTCTAAGAAATCAAGTGGATGTTAGGAGGGTTTTGGGGTTTTTTTTGTATTTTTCCTTTTGTTACCTCCCTCTTATTTGCAGTCTTGTGTATGACCTAGCATAAGTTATCTCCATTTTCCAAACCATTGGTGCTGAAGCTGCCATGGTCCCCCTCCCTGTGAACCCCTGCTCTCCTTCTCAAGAACTGCTCCTTCTGCTCTCACCCTTACACCGACGAGTGCTCCTGGTGCAGCCTCGCAAAGACTTACTGGTACTTACGCACCAAGATGCTTTATCCACAGAACTACAAATTCAATAATAACAATACCCCCTGTGCCGTGGGAGGCGTAGGGGAGACGACACACCACACTTTGCTGCTACTTTGTGAGGACTCTCCCTCAGGTTATGGGGCACAGGCTGCGTGTCTCCGCTGAGCGAGCGCAGGAAGCGCCAGCTGCTTCTCTGCCAGAGTGATCCTGGTGCTGTATCAAAGCACATGCACCTGACTGGCTCACTTGATGAGGAATTAGCGGGTACAGGTTACAAGGCAGCTGCTCTTGACTAAAGATACCAAGTGTGCAATGCTTTAAAGCTAAAACTTGTGAGGAGGAGTGGGCTGCGCAGGCTTTTTAAAGCAGTTGAGGTATGTCTTTGTGCACAAACTCACAGATCAGAGTATTTTGACAGCATTGTTTCATTCACAGGAATGGCTGCAACCCAGTGAGGACCAAAATCAGGCTGTGGAAATGGTCTGCGCTGTGCAAAGTGAGTAACCCTTCCCACCCGGGTATTTGGATATTCACCAGGGACGTGGAAGGAACGTCCTGAATAAGCTTTACATCCCAGGCCAACATCCTGATAACCAAAATACTTGGAGACGAAAGGAACTCAGGATTTTGTGCAAGCATCTCTGCCAGGTTTAATGCTTTCTTCTTTCCTGCCCCACACAGGTCCTGGGGACAGAATTTTTAACTTCCCAGACCAGTTTCCAGCCCAGGATGTAGACACAGAGGAAGATGCGTCCAAACCTCCACCATATATCAGAATGGCCTGAAAAAGCAGTTGAACATTTTAAAGCTACTAGTCTAAAAACATGGCAAAGCAGATGCAAGAAGTTCTTCATCTTTAAGGATGGTTATGCACTTTTCCTTGGCCTTCAAAAAATACACACACAGAAAGAGAGGCCTCTTGAATGCCCGACATTCAGCAAAGATGACAGTGCAAGCGGGAAGGTCTGCAGATGTTCTTGGACATTTGGACTTTGTATAGTTAAAATACCTCATTGCCTCTGGAAAGTGTGAGCATTTTTTCCTCCAGCTTTTTGTACTTAAATCATGTTTTATTCCGCTAGAATTCTTCATGCAGTTTGTCTAGCAGTGTTAGCCTTAGGCATTCAAATATTAAATGCAATTAATTTTTAAAATAAACTGGTTGTGGAGTGTTTCCCCCTGCCAACTTCTATCTCGATTTCTCCCCCTCACCCACTGAATTGTGTGGATGACAGGATAGTGGGTGAAGGATAACGAAGGAGCCACTTCAGAGTGCTTTCCCTCCTCCTCTCGGCAGGGATGAGGGCAGGTGAAGTTTATGATATGAAGCCTTGCCAGTGTCATTCAGTCACCTCTGTCAAAATGCACATTCTGTGGGGTGTACATGGGTAGGTACAATCAGTTTCAGTCCTAAAAAGTGATGCTGGATTCTGGTATAGATGTATAGATGAGGATCTGTCCAGAAGTGCTCTCTCTCCCTGGGTCGCCCCTTTCTAGGGACTGTCTTGCTCTCTCAGTCAGTGCTCACTCTCTCAGACACACTTTATCTCCCTTCTGGGACTGCGGTTTGGGGCCTCTCCCTGCTCTGGGATCGTTAGCCAGGAACAGGCTGAGTCTTGGTCGTGGGGTGGTGAGCAGTATTGCTGTGCATCATTCATTTGTATATTTGTATATATCATTATTGTTATTATTGATATTATTGTAGTTTAGTTATTAAATTGTTCTTATCTCAGCCCATGAGTCTCTTTTCCCCTTACCCCTTTAATTCTCTCCCCCATCCCCAGGAGGGGGGAGTGAGCGGCTGCGTAGTGTTTTATGCTGGCCAGGGTCAAACCATGACACTCTGGGGCTGCCTGTGACTGTGTGTGTTTTACTGCCCCAGCACAGGGGTAATGCCATCGTTGCAGCTGCAAAGCGGGCCGACACCAGCAGCAGCGGCCCAGAGACGAAGTAGTTGCCACAAAAGTCTGCTGGCACCGCCATGCAGAGTGCTTTCCTCTCTTAGCTACGTTAGATCTGCTCCAGGGAAGAAACCACAATAGGAAACAGCATCTCGGCTTTTCTTTGCTCTAGCAGGCTTAAACAAAATTAAACTTTGTAAGTAGATAGTTGTTTACCTGTAATGCAACAGTTAGAAGAAAAAAACAGGGTTCTACAGATGAAAAGGGTTCGCTCTGAAGTTTTCAGTCTCTATGTTCCTGAGGTTTTCCTACTTGCATTGGTACGAGCTGGAGCAGAAATATTTGATTAAAAAATGGTAGCGCCAACCACTAACTATAGAATCCACTTTCCACTTAAACCTGACCGTGTTTGACAGGCTTTTCACATTAGTGGCCTTTAATATAGTAATTTATACCATTGTAATTCAGAAAGTGATGCTGTGCTTTTTTCTCTGGCATAGTGCCTGTCAGCAAGCATCAAAGCGCTGAGCATGACTGCTTTCCTCATCCACAGAGGCTTCTGGCGTAACTCCAAACAGTCAGAAAAAATGTTGGGGTATTTTTTCTCCTTGATTAACATAAACTGCTGTTCTTACACATTAAACAAAAGTAAGGCTCCCTGAGAGGTTGTTGTGACTGCTAATACCTAGAAGCAGCGTGGCTTTGATTCTCCTTTAGTCTAGAACAGATTTTCTGTTTAAAAGCAGAAACTTGCTAGAAATAAAAGTTTGTTGCTACAATGCACTGCTCAGCCCCTGCATCATTCCCGGGTGGAAACTGTGGTCCCACCCAGAAATATTGTTCTGTAACTTAACATTATATTATAGCACAGTGATTTTTTTTCTGATTTTTTCCTTCCAGTGGTGCAATCACAGCATCTAAGGTCACTTACAGGCACAGTTTCAACAGTTCTTTCTGCAAAAGGAGAGTTTCTAGAACAGAAACAGCTGCAGTGTGGAAAGGGGTGGAATCTGTACACCAATTTAATGTCACTCTCTCTAATGGGTTAGCATTGCAGAAAATATATTCCTGATTGCAGCTTCCAGTGCTATATTTAGTAGCCTGTTCCACATGCTGGTTACGGTGCCTTCCCAGAGCCTGCCACTATCTCCAGGGACATTTCATGGTTTGCATCAGCTCTCACTGATGGCAGTCAGATGGATTTTTTTTTATTATTATTATTTATTATGCAAACACACATCCACAGCACCTCCAGTAGACATGGCCTCATCATTTGTTCCCCACAGACTTTTTTTTGTTGGCAAGACCCCAGGAACTGAGCAAACCTCCCTGGTCCTTCCCAGCACCGCAAGATTTCCCCTCTGAAGCGGGCAAAGGCCCCTGCAGAGCCACACACACCGGGGTGGGACGCTGTGCCGAGGGGTGGGTGTAGCAGCGGGTGTGCCTCAGCACAGTGGCTGCAAGCAAAACCCCGGGGGGGGAAATATTAAAGTTCCAGGTTCCCCCCGAGCTCCTCGAGGCCAGGCTCTTTTCTTGGTCACATCACATCCCCTGCCCATCTCACCCGAGCGGCCCGAAGAGGGACACCAGCACCTCGCACGGGAGGTGGTGACAGCCCTGGTTACCTGTCCCACACAACACGGTTACACAGACACCGAGGACTTTGTGCTCACCTCGTGTTAGCACTATTTTTGTTAGTCAAAGACAAGACATTTATGTCCAAAAAGGTTTTTCTTTCTCGCGTGAGCGATCCCTGGCACACAGAACAAGCCGCACCAACCCCCGGTGAATCAGAGGGGTTATCGGGTGGCTGATCAGCGAAGCTGCTTCCCTGAGTTAACGTTCAACTAAGGGCAGAGTATTTGCTGAAGCCGTTTCCTCCACGGAAAGGGCCAGAAGGTGCTGGGGGAGGAGGAGAAGAGGAGGGCTCTTCATCACGGTGAGGAGCAGAGAACAATTCCAGGTACGGTTTGAACAACAAGCTTGTTTGGGTTTTTCTTTTGTTTTTTTCTGGACTCAAATCTCTTTCCTCTTTGGTGGCAAAAGGCAGCGAGAAGCCAGGGATTTAAAAAAAAAAAAAGAAAAAAAACGCAGCTCTCCATGCTCTGTAGACCTGCCTATTTTCTGCAGGCAGTACAAGTCAACACTCACTACAGGTGGGTTAACTGGCCTCAAATATTTGGTATGGGCAACGACTCCACAAACACATGGTTCTTGCTCGTTAAAGCAGCCTGTGGCACCTGCAAACATACCGCCAGCTGCTCGGTAAAAGCACACTGCGGAGGAGGGCCTTAAAAGAGCTGGGAAAGGACAGGAGTAGTAGTAATCAACCAAAATACAGCTACAGTCTGGAAACAGAAAGTGGTATTGGCCTGCAGGAGAAAGGAGGAAGGTGGAGGAAGGTTTTCCTTTTTTTTAAAAAAAAGCAGAAAACACACCTAATAGAGAAGTGGCACGCAGCACACACTGCATGGGGTCACCCCGTGATTTCTTGATCCCTAGGGGTCCCTTCCAGTGTGAGAGACTCTGTGAGTCTCCAATATTAATCGTGTATGACTATGGGGAAAAAAATCCTTGGACTTTAACTAGAGGAGGGAAAGCCCATCAGAGCAAGCAGTGTTTCCCAGCCTGCCTGCCCTGATTGTCCGTAAAGGCAGCAACTGCTTTGTCCTGCACCTCTTCGGGTCTAAAACACACCTTAAACCTACCTACCTCATTTCCCTTGCTCTTCGTTTAATACCTGTCTAAGCTGTTGCAGTAATGTCTTTCATTTGTTTGTTTGATACTACCAGAAGTATTCTATATTCTCTTTAATTGACTAGATATAAATATCTAATCTTAATAAAACAGACTTCAGTGTGTATTTCATGTTTTTTCTTCTGACATCTGTCCACTACATGTTTTTAAATACACTCCTCACATTTTTTTTTCATCAATATTGGTTGCTGTGTGTATATATGTACACACAGTGTTTATATTCAACTAGTACATGTAAATATTCTTAAGCCCTTGGACCCCACCCACTAACCGTGAGCCTGATTTAGGATTATGGCTGGTGTTCTCATTTGCCAAACTCTTTGCCCTAACTGTATGCCATAGCTCTACCCAAAGTGGTAGAATGGCCATCATTATATATATATAAGATATAATATATATAATTCTTTAGATAGGACATATATGTATTATATATATTTTTATATATGACATATATACATTTATATATCATCACCTATCACCCTGAATAAAAATGAAATGTGAGTATTTAATGAAAGCCGAAGCTTTCAAAATGAAATGTTTAGCTTCAGGTGCAATTTGAGCAAAGCGCAACCACCGCAAGCCCTGGAAGTTCATCACGAGGGCTGCCAGCATTGTGCTTTTAACAGCGGCGTCACAGTGACTCAGATTTATCTCAGCATTGAAGCTGGTACTTCGTGGCAGCGCTGAGGATGAATAATCACATCCAGGAACTCGAAAACTCCCTGTGACTGGTAAATGGTGTTTCATCTGCAGCTCAATCTGTAGCTGCTGAAGCCAGGTGCCCTTCATTGCTCTCATTTGTGAGTGGGTTAAAAATATCTCAGAGCAAAAGGAAAAGCTGTTGCGTGGGTTTTAGGGTCAGTTTAATCTTTTTCTCATTGTGCCCTTCCCGGGATAAGCAAAGCACCAGGGGACAGAGGACGACAAAGGACAAGAAGAGCACCACCTCACCCACCCCTCAGCAGTTTGTGTTTCCCCGTGCGGGGAGCAGGGGTGACCAGGCTTCTACAGAGGGCAGCCAAGAACGTCAGCTCTCACTGGCACCTTTCTGCAAGGGCCTCGTAGCAGAGCCTGCACAGCATGGCCAGCCAGGCTTTACTGGCCAAAAACCAGAAAAAAAAACTCAAAAGAACCCAGGTGCTTAGGATGGACCAGCACCTAACACACATCCCCCTGCTCCATCACATGTAGCTCAGAGCCCCCGTCCCACCCAGGGAGTTACAAGAAAAAATAAAGTCTCTTCCTTTAATTCTTCCTTCATAAAATCCCAGCAGTCCCACCATCCCATGGCCAGAGCTTCCAGTTTAACTGTGGTGCGTAAAAAGACAACATAGTTCTGCTGGAAACTGTCCTCTGCCAGCTGCATGCTGTAGCACTGAGTTGCTGTTGTTAGTAAGTAAATAACTAAAAATATTCATTAAGAGGGGGTTTACCGTATTGCCTCACAGCAGAGGCTTTTTTTCTGCCTGTGACCTTTTCGAAGGGGCAAGGCAAACTTAAAAAATAAAATTAAAAAAAGGAAGTACTGAGCTGAGATCACAGTCTTGTGACTCTTTTCATATATTCACATTCGCAAACTTAAAAAATACCCTTTTATTTAACGGCCCTGTGTGCACAGGCATGCATGTACATGCCTGCACGTGTGTATACAACATACAGGGGTAACCACACAGGCTCTGCCGGCTCCACCTGTGACCTTGCGTGCTTACGGCTGTATCTACACAACACTTCTGCTTCTCAGGGGTTTGACGGCATCTGAAACAGAAAGGCCATTTAAAAAGGAGCTTATAAGCTGTGTTAGGAAGGCAATGCTCATCCTGTTTAAAATTTGACACTCTGTATACCTCCTACTGAAAAATATTAGTAATAAATAGAAAGAAAACACCACACCATTATCTTCCAGAATGAAGATCTGACTCTAATGTACTCTTTGTACACGCAAACACAGATGCAGGGCTGCTGTTCGCTTGCAGCAAATGCTCTTTGCTGTGCTGTAAGGAGAGCTGCTGCCTTTAACCAGGACTGGCACGAACTGGCTCCACAGAGAGATTATGACAGGCAGATAAAAGAAAAGAGAGGCCCCTTGAGCTTTTCCATTTTGTCAAACAAAGTTGCTTTTCTGAGGTTCTCTGGAAAAAAAGCAGCTACCTGAAGATTCTGGTGGGGTGGTGGTGGTTGTTGTTTTCAACAGCCGTTGAAACATCCATTTTCCATCTCCATCTCTTAGTGGAAACACAGACTGTGAGACCCAGGTGCACCCTGCAGGTTTCAAAATAAGATGCAAGCAGACAGGGATCCAAAGCATGTGTGTCGTCTCCCCCCTTAATTTTATAAAGATGGACCATTTATTTCAAAGCCAATCTTATTATAATTAATTTTGGGGAAGAGAGAACAAGCTACTTCTTTTTTGACTTTGGTACTTGCAACACAAGCTCTCACACAGCTGAGGGTAAAGTGAGTTGCTAGTTCCACTACCCAAAGCCTAAAAAAAAAAAAAAAAAGGGTCAATGATCACTGCTGTACCTCAGTCCCCAGGCCTCAGCCACATTATGTCCATGCTGGGTTGTTTTTCAGGGACGAGAAGTGCAGGACCAGGAGAGGAGTACGAGTTTCTGGAAGTGGTCATTGGTATTGCTGGGAAATTTGCTTTACATTCATTTTAAATGATTAAGGTATCCTGTCATTAAAGAGTCCCATTAATCAGAGGTGATGCAGCAAAGGCAGAAAATAAAACATTGAGCTAATGGCTGCGGGGGCAGGATGGTGCCCCTCAATGAGTGTCCCTGGATGGCTGCAGCTTCCACACACCTTCCTTTGGGCACTGGAAATCCCTTCCTGAGCTACAGGGAGCTGCCTTCAGGAGGTGTTTCAATAGGTGCCAGCCTCCGGGACGCTGCTCTGGCAGACGGGAGGCTGCCCAGAGCCCCGCCAGTCCCAGGGGGTCACTGGACACCAGCACCAATTCTTTCACTCTCAGCATCGCTTTGCAGCCCTCGCTGACGGCTCCATTCAGCCAGATGAGTGTGGGGCTTCCTTTGGGCATCCAGTGTCATCTGACAAAAAAAATTCCAAAATATCCCCTCAAACTCAGGTTTTTGTGAGTGCTGTATGGAGAAATAAGATGCTGGGAGTTGTTTTTCCTTATGGCTGTCCTTTGAACACCTTCAGCGCAGCTATGGAGCAGAGCTGGTTTCCGTTTCCCCAGAACAATGCCCGTTTCTGAGCTCAGCTGCAGCCTTACGGCTAAGGTTACATGTTGGTTTGCACATAAAACCAGACTGACAGTGTTCAAGTAACATTGCTATCAGTTTAAAATGACACGTGGCTCTACTTTTTAACCTGGCATTTGGGATGTTATGACACGTTGGTCGATGCCCCTGAAAGCAGGACTCTTGAAAAAAACAACCGTTAGAATGACATATGCCAGGGAGAGGGAAAATATTCACTGAGAGGGGACAAAGAATATGACTGCCAATATATTTATAAAACCAGCGAGTGGGTAGGTGGCCGGTCAGGGAAAATGTTAGTGCTGGGTTACAATTCAAAGGTGGCAGCAGGTGACAAGAGTCTATGACCAGCTGCAAAGCACAGCAGCTGCCCTCCCAGGGCACAATTAACTGTCACAGGACACAAAACCAGCAAGTTTTGCTCCAAGAGTGATCAAAGCCCTAGGCCAGCATTACACTGGTCGGCTTTGCCTTTCTGCAAAGCTACTGCGTCTGAGGGAAACCAGTTACTGATGGTTTTTCCTGCTGCCCAGCCCTGCTGATTCCAGGTGGGAAAGTCCCTGCGAGTCACGGCTGAAGGTGGCAAAGGTCAAAGAGGGAGCAGGAGGCAGGGCTGCCTCCACCGCAGCTCTTGTATGGATGCTCACATTGCCCTTCTCCATGAAAACCAGAGCATTTTTAGTTCATTGTCATATTCGAGAGATGAAATAAGATTAAAGTGAAAGATGTCAGTATTAGGGGTCTTCATCTATTCTTACCGCATATGGAAATCTGTCTTTTAAAATTATTGGTTTATAAAGTTGGAAAAAAAATGACAAGGGCAGAGCAATTTAATCTTTAAAATTCTTTAATGACTACGTACTTTAGACCAGGGCATGGATCAGTCATTTTTTGCATTGGGGATATTACAGTGTACATAAAAACGCTCGCATATTTTGATGTATCTTAGCTATAGCATCATGACGAAGACATGAGACATAACAAACCCCAAGAACACCCTAATACACAGCAAGTATATGCATGAATCCTAGGGCACAGCTCGAGGTCACACGTTGGCCTCTTGCCTTCCTAAGTTGAGCATTGCTTCCTTCCTAAGCAGTTAGTGAACAGCCAGTGTCCATTTAGGCGGAGGGCTCACACCTGCACCGCACTGTTGGCAGCCTGCCCTGGTCCCTTCTGGTCACTCCCCGGCTCCAAAAGCGCGAGGCACACACCTTCAGTGAACACGTCCTTTGAGTCAGACAGTAAGATGAGCAGCCTGTGGGAGCAGTGAGGACTGCAATCACATTTACAAACATCTCCCAAAGGTGTTTTCTGTTTTTTATACACTTGTAAGGGTGGAACTAGAAGAGGAGCACACACAGGACAGTAGGGAAAGAGTATATAACACAACTGCTTGGAGAGCTCCTCGGGGGGGAAAGGGCTGTATTTTTGAATATTGCAGCCTTGCTCCATGTGTGTGCATGTACACGCGCATGCATGTATATGGAACGCTGCAAGGCTGGCTTCTGAGGTATCACAGCAGTCCCACCTGTACGTGAAGTGGTTTTATTCCTGTACATGAGGGGAGACTAAGGGAAGAGGAGTGGAGAAGCCTGCTTAGGGTCAAAACATACAATCATGGGTCAATAATTCCTCATTTTAAAACTGTTGTGCCATTTCCCATTCTTCTGGAATGAGTCCTGAACTATGAACTCTTCTTCCTCCCTTATAATTTTTAATGGATTTCACCATAAGGAGTTATATTGCCATTCCTAGTATAATTATTGAAAACAAGTGATAACAGTTCATGGCCAAGCCAGTTTATTGGGTTTCTGGGATTGTGTCTTGCCCTCCCCCCAGCACATACAAAATAACCCCATTTAACAATTTGGTGAAGTGAAAATACATATACAAAGTATTCAGTACTTTTGACATCAATTTTGTGGGCAGAACATCACCACAGAAAGCCAGGAAGCATACTGAATCCTGCGTGAACGACCACAGTACTTTCATGGCAAAACCATTACAACATGCTCTGTGCTGAAGACAAATTACATAATTTCTTAAAACATTGCTTCCACATGATTTTAATGACATGAGGGCACTTATTTACAGATTGTGAATAACTCAAAGCTTAACAGATTCACGGATGCTTGATATCAAATTTAACAGTAACATTGTGGCTACATCATTTCCTTACCTCAACCCCCAACCTGACTGACTTTGGAATTCTTCATTCTGTTTTTTTTATTAAAAAAAAAAAATTAGAACATCTGCTGACATACTTGTTATACAAAAAGTTAAGAAGGATCCTTTGGAGAAAAAGGATTAAGGACATGAGTGAAAAACAAATTGTCCAAGAGGACTGTAAACCATATTTATTTACAACACTATACACATAAATTTAAGATTAATCCTTTTCTTACAAAAAAAAAATCACTAAGGACACTAGTGTTAAAAAGCTGATTGTTTCTGAAAGGACTGTAAACTAAATTCTAGTCATGTAAAATTCAGAGTGAATACAAAACTTCCCTTTTAGAAATATGTCATAAACAAAATTACTGTCACAGTTGTAGCAGCTTTATACACGAAAAAATATTATTGTTTAGATGCTTCTTAAATCATATTAGACCAAATTGAATGCTCTTTCTAAAGCTAGAAAAAAGTCAATGCATCTTCCTTTTGTCAAGTGTAACTCACAATTACATTACATTGCACTAACTGTAATAGTTTAAATAATATCCGTTATCTTGTTTCAATAATTTGCTTAATGTGATCACTAGGGTGGCAGCTTCTGAACTGGCCCTTCCGTTTAGTTTCCAGTCAGCACCACATACTACACACTGCAAAGCAACAATCTTCCTTTTTACTTTAATTCCTTTGAAAACTGAGTCACAAAACATTGTTCGACACGGCGTGTGAATGAAGTCACAGATGGCATCCTATGGCTTGCATTTTGGTTTATGTAGTTCCATGCAACCTAGCACCATTATGAAACTTGACCTTCAGATGTAACTGAAATAGCATCCTCGCAATTATAAGACAGAAGATGGTTCTAGAGGAGCAATTTCCCCTCACCGGACCCACCTCATCACCAACTCACATTAGTAATTCCAAGGATATCCAACCTACAGCCAGGACATCACAGGAGCAGGTTTTAGCTCAAAAATCTGCAACAGATCTTGGCAGATCTTCTTCACATTTCAAGATCTAATTTATTTTGCATTCAGAAGGATTTTAAGAAGCTCCCATATTCCTAACATTCCTAAGCATTTCCACTCCTAAAATATGTTACCAATCGGTTGTAAAAAAGCTTTTTCAATATATTTTAAAAGCATTCCTCACTAAAATCCTCTGAAACCCCCATCTTTGAACACCAGTACGCTTTTGCCAACTTCACGCAATCTTTTCTTTCCTTAGGTGTTTCCACTTACCCTGGGACACTCAATTACAGCATCTTCAGAGAAGTTATGTCCTCACTGAATATGGAAGTTTTAGCAAGGTCAGAGAAGTTATGGACAGTTATAGTCCCAAATTTATCCCAAATCCCCTGCTACAGTATTTTCCGCAGAAGGAACACATAGTTGAGCTTTACATGCTAATTATGAAACATTAATGAAGTTTTAAGTATCAAATAATTATCTAGAGGTAGGGACAAGTTTGTCAATTCTCTTACCACACCATGAAGAACAGACAAAGTTTACAGTGGAACGAAGGGCCAAAAGCTAGAAGGTTGCACCTACACTGACAGCCCAAACTTCATCCGACAGACCTGGGTTTTGTTTGCAGAATAAAACGGTACATGCTTAGCAATTTGCTAGCAGTCACTAAATAATCCTTCAAACATCAAAAACCTCCCCACCCGCTGACCCAAAAAATCAAGTTATCTGGCTGTCTCAAAACACTTTTTCTCCTACATTACTCCAATGCTAGTAGACACCAAAACTGTTAGTAAACTGGCTTACTATTTACAACTTTACCACAAGTGACAAAAATCATCTCAGGCAGCAAGAGCTCAAGTAGAATTGCTCTGTCAAAACTTCACTTGCAAGGCTACTTTCCTGTATATTTATAGTGAAACTTCAGCAATTCAGAAAGTATACAATTACAAAGTGCAAGAACATGAGATGAGCACATCTACAACAGAAAAAACCCACATTAAAGTGCCAAAGAGATTCGCTATAATTGCTACCAAAACCTGGGACTTTGCCAAGATCATAATTTTGAAGCATTTGCAAACAAGACAAGGTGACGGCTCGTATGATTTAACACCAGCAGGTCATAGCGGGTTTTGGTTCAGGCTTTATATGTATTTCATCGCGATCTGGGGGTTGACTAAGCATCAATGGCTTGTGACTTTTAAGCTTGTGAGCCAGTGTCATAAATATGGCCTCCACATGGTCATTGTCATTGGGGTTTTTGGCAGAGGTTTCGAATAACGGCATACTGTGAGTATCAGCAAACTTCTGGGCCAAGTCCGTAGGCACCTGAATAGCACTTCTCAGGTCACATTTATTTCCAACAAGAATCCGTGGGATATCGTTGGCAAGAAGGTGTTGTTTGCACTCCTCTATCCATGAGGGCAGACTGTGGAAACTGGCAATGTTTGTCATATCATACACAAACACCACGGCGTGTACGTTCCTGTAGTAGTGCTGCACCATGCTCTTCCTGAAGCGCTCCTGGCCTGCCGTATCCCATAGCTGGATCTGAAGAAGGAAAGACAAGAAAAAAATAAGCTATATTACTCATGTTGGAAAATAATACAAACCACTTGTAGCTAGTGAAGTCACATAATCACAGAAATCCACTTCTGTGGCTCCTCTGAATTCACCATACAGAAAAGTTTGTGCTTTCACTGTTGCTTTTACACAGAACTTTTGCACTCAGAGCTGCTCACAATTGAAACCAAGAAGAAATTATGATGCAACTTGATCACAAATACAAATTTCTGAAAGTTTACCAGAGCAAGTATTTTGTAAGATTTTTCCAAAAACAAATACTGCAGTCTTGGCAATAGCAACAACATAAAAATACTAACTGCAGCAGTCATCCAAGCATAATGGAAGCCTGGAGTCCTCGGATGTGTAGAGCATGCTACAGAATTGTGCACTTACTGCACACAGTGATAAGGAGACAGGGGACTGCAATATCCAGTAGTCAGAGCCAACTCACCTACAAATTAGCTGTATGCTGAAATAAACTAGCCCGGGGCTCTATCACACACACCTTAGCAACAGCGCCAACACTGAAAGACAACGTTCAACTTCTTGGGTCAAAGCTGAGTCCCAGCTTCCTGTCTGTCCTGCACAGCTGATCCCTGACTGCTGAGGTGTTTTCCTTAATACTTCAGCTTTTAACTTTTGAGCAGCAAATGTCAGAAAGAAATGTCTCCTCCCTAGGAATGAAAGAAGAGGGTTTGTTTTCAGATTCAGAATTAAGGAATATTAAATGACCTGTAAACCATGAAGATGAATTTCAAGTTCAGTCTGTTCCCATGAAAGGTACAGATGATATCTTCCCTTGATGAAATGGTTCTCCCATTACCATAGTTCTGCATTCCTTTGATCCAAATGTTTCAGTAAAACTTATTTAGAAATTGCAAGTGTCTTGAAAGCTGCCTTGTTTACCATTTTTATCAGTGACTTCGATAGAGGGGAAAAAAAGAAAACCCCAGTGCCCAGGAAATTTGCTGATGGCAAGCAGCTAAGATGCATCACTGCTACAGAGGAGGATTACAGTATCACATAAATCTTTTTTGAAAGCTGGAAAAGCAGAAATAGGGTGAAACTGAATAGAAGCAGATGCAAAGTCTTGATAACAGTGACTAATAATAAAGACTTTCCCTATAAGTGCAGGATTCATGTTTGCTAATTACTAAAATGGATTATGATCCAGATACATGAGTTGATCACAGGACGTTATGAATCACTTGCATGACAGAGTGAAGGAAAAAGAGTAAATGATGTTTCAAGATAGCGTGACTTTTTCTGCAATATTATGTTCAACTGTGGTCACACATTCTCAAGAAAAACCTGATTGGAGCAGTTAGAAATAGCAGCTACTGGTTTGATCAAGGGAACTGAGAATTTACATGAGAACAGCTCAATCTTTTGTTGAAAGTTTTAATAGATTCATCACATCTAGGCATCCGTGTTTCATATGAAGCTGTTAGCCTACTGTACAAGTGACAAAGGAATACACTCATCCCTGTGTCTTGGAATTCTATAAAATTCCTGTGTGAGACCCCTGATGAGAACTGTGCTTGTGTTCCTGCCAATGACACAGCGTTTTCCCAGCTGCAAGGGAAATGCTCAGTACTGTAGCAGCACAAGAATGACCATCCAGCTGGCTGGGGGAAGGGAGAAGAAAGCAAAGACCCTACTTATAATCTCCTTCAATGCAAAAGGAAAAATTCCTCTGCTCAGCAAGCCCTTCAGGGCACAGCAAGAACAGCAGTAACTCCGGTCATCCAAGCTCCTCTCTTTCCCGGTTCAACAGGCATTCCTGGGGCTCACTGCTACAAGCAAGAAAGGTAAAGATGAGTGAGAGGAGCTGGCAAAACCCAAGAACTGGTGTCTACTTGATAACACACAGCATCCCCCTAAAAGCTAGATTCTTGGCCACAATTATAAAGTTTATTATTTTTAAAGCTGGAACAGAACTTCCCAGAAAACATAATGTCTCAAAAGAGCCTCCTTCAGAGTTCTCCACTGCCCTCCACCAGAACTGCTGCACTCAACAGGTAATATTCTCAGGAACAGTGCAAAACAACCTACCACAACACACATAACAAAGCAGCACGATAACCTGTGCGAAGCACCTCAGAACTCTGGATTAGGGTACATCCTTCTTCGTGTCTCTCCAGCACAGGCCGGGCATAATCCAGAGGTGGTGAAAACGCCACTCAATAAGATGGTGCTGACAAGAAGATACATCCCCTCAGGAGGCTCTCTTCTCACTCACGGACAGCAACAGGTCAGGGAGCAGAGAATTCCAACTACCAGCTATAGAAGTGCTGTTCAATCGTTTTATAAAGGAAAAGAGTAACGAAGACTCTTACTGGGTTTTCTCTTTTAGTCAAAATGAAGGACATGGGGTGAAAAAAGCCACAAGAGTAGGAAAGCAAATGGACTTCTATGCCCTCCGCAGCATCTTTAACCAGTAAGCAAGGAAACACTACAGCTTTCAGCTCCATGACTGTAAGCTCTGAAGTACCATTTCAAGACTATGGTTCCTCCCTTTTTCTATATGTTATTAAACTTCACTCACAGAAACAAACAGTAACACAGAAGTAGAAGGGGATTCTGTTTAAAACCATGTTACTCCCAGTAAACAAACAGCATTTGTAAGCAGCTAGTGGCCTCATTTGCGAATGACTATTGGGATCACCACTAATATTTATTTATCTACCAAGCAGACTAGGTATATTTCATATACTTTAAAAATACACTTTACAGTGTCAAGAAGGCAAAAGAGCATTTTCTCCTCCCATCCAGTTTTTCACCAAGTTCAGCTTCATAAGACTAAGCTTCAGATAAACCTATAACCAGAGTAAAAAACAACGCCCCAATGTAAGCTAGGTATCCAGCCTGTCACTGTCCAGTTCTGTACCATGCTTCCTAAACATACAGCAACCTCAAGAGAACCCTAAAAAAATAAACGTTGTAACACATTGCTGCCACTGATGCAGCAGTTCACTCCAGAACAATGTCCAATTTCCTAACGGGACATCATTTATTATTTTCAGCAGCTTCATTCTAAATTTTTGCACTAAAAAA
Organism: Syrrhaptes paradoxus; assembly: GCA_013400615.1. Classification (NCBI taxonomy): domain Eukaryota; kingdom Metazoa; phylum Chordata; class Aves; order Pterocliformes; family Pteroclidae; genus Syrrhaptes; species Syrrhaptes paradoxus. The sequence continues at coordinate 18,065 of VZTO01023037.1, read as the reverse complement.
ATGTGAATTTTGAATCTGATTCTAATCCTCTACATAAATTGTGTCTTTTTCTTCCACCCTCACTTGTCTGAAGTTGTCTTTGTGCTTTATTTTCGCATGACAAATATAATTTATTTTAAAAAGTATTTCAGATTTTCATGACAGTAACTCTTTCAACATGTTTACAGCAAAATGTGTCCTAACAGTGGCATCCGCATAGCTTTCCGGGCTTGAAGGTTAAGCCAATTAACTATGATCCTCGATCAACACTGAAGCAGAAACTCCGGTATTACCTAAGGTCCATTTTAAGGAGAAACTACTGATTAACGCCTACCACAAGCTGCACAAACGTTTGGCCTACGGCAGAAATTTTTCCTCATCGCAGAAGCCTACACAGCAATCACACTTCCCCCAGGAGCAAGGCGAAACAGCTCCAACCGAGCCGCAGGGCAGACACAGCCCCCGCCCCAGCGCCCTGCGGCCGGGCCAGGCCCGAGGCGCCCGGAGGCCGGCCCCAGGCCGCGGCGGGCAGCGCTCCGGGGACAGGCGGCCTCGCCCGGGGCGGGCGGGGAGCGGAGCCGAGCCCCCTCCGCGGCGCGGTCCCGTCGCGGTACCTTGATGCGCTCCCCGTCGATGGTGACGGCGCGCTCGCGGAAGTCCACGCCGATGGTGGCCTCGGTGCGCTGCGGGAAGCGGCCGGCGCAGAAGCGGTAGGTGAGGCAGGTCTTCCCCACGTTGGAGTCGCCGATGACGATGATTTTGAAGATGCGGGAGCGCGCCGGGGGCAGCCCGCCGGGGAGCGCGCCGCTGCTCGTCAGGCTCAGCTCCAGCGAGGACTCCAGGTCGGCCGCCGCCGCCATCATCGCTGCGGGCGGGCCGCCTCGGGGCCGGGGCCGGGGCCGGGGCCGGGGCCGCCCCCTCTCTGCCTCCTCCTCCGCCTCCCGCCCGGCGCCCCGCTCACCGCCGCCCTCGGGGAGAAGCGGCTCCCGCAGCGCCGCGCGACACGTCACATCACCGCCGCTCCTGCCCACCCGCTGCGGGATCTCGCGAGAGCGCCGCCCTCCGCCAATCCCCGGGCGGAAGTTGTTCGGCGCAGTGTCGCGCGGAGGAGCTGAGGCCGCTGTGGGGCGGCCAGGGGAAGGCAGAGCTTGGCCGAGCGCTGTTGCCATGGCTGCGCTCCAGGCTGGGCGTTCTGCTGGCGTTTGCAGTAACGAGAGGGCAACAGTTTCATCCCTGCCTGACGCGAAAGTGACTGTTGTATCTCAGAGTAATGAAGGAAATGCAGCATTGCTCTAAGAGTCTGTTAATAAACACACCACAGGTACCAACCTAGGAGACAGGTAGGGTGTAGACATCAAGTTTAAGCAATTTCCACCAGCGAAAACTAAAAGAGTTTAACCCCTGCACCAAAAAGCAACTGTAGATTGCAGTAAATGAGAGAACTGCCGCCCTAATGTGTCTCTGTCCTGCAAACTGATCGCTGAGCCAGGATTCCTCAGGTTTGGGTCAGATGCCTAATGATAGCTGTAGGCAGTCCTCTTCATCCCGGTACACACAGGCCTTCTGACTGCACAAACCAAGTGAGAAACGATCCTTGGATGATTGCTCCCTGCAGAGCAACTGTCATGTGGCTCAAGGATAGTGCTTTGAGCAGCCTGACATTGCTTAAATAGAAAAACAACAAGCTAGGTTAAAAAAAAATTGCCCTGGGTTCAAAGCAACGTTGGTTGCAGCACCCATCTCAGTGTCATGTAAAAAAAAAAAATCATATCAAAAGTTCGTGCGCTGAGAAAGGAGCCACTTGGTATAGTCAACATCAGCGCTCCAGAGAGTGTTTAGTCGTAGCCCTTGTTTGTCCCCTTTTCCCTGCCTCGGGCCAACATAGTTCGAGGTTGTAGAGAAGCATCTCCTCCCTGCAGCCCTCTCCTGAGACAAGATGCCATCATTTATGCTGTCAAATCTTCTATTCTGTCAAAGAGGAGGAGTAATTGTTTTCTGGTGTGAAAGTAAGATTAAAGGAAAGTGAGGAGGTTGTGCCACCGTGGGTTCTTGCTGTCCCTTCTACAGATTTGCTCCTTTTTGCAGCCAGAAAGTAAAATGTGTTTGAGGAGCGGGAGCTCAAGCAGGTGTGTGTCTGTAGCCTGATGGTTAAAGAAGCAGGGAAATCCTAATTCTGGTGGGAGATGCCCCGATGTGGGCTCTGGCTAGTGTGCTAAAGGAGAGTTTAAACAGCTGTTCAGCAGGGTCTGCCAACAGCACATTTAGCTGAGTTTGGTCTGGGTTACACCAAGAGGGCCGCACTGAGTTACAGTTAGATCTGAGCTCTTCGACAGCTCTGAACATCTTTCATTTCAACAAGACTCTTTAAATGGCAGAATCTATACCCCACCTAGTGGCGCAGGCATTCTTAGTCATGAGATGTTTATAGTCCGCTAATTTTACACAGATGCCCTCAACACCCTGCCTGTGACTTTGCCTCTAAATGCTGTCAACAGCCACCGTAGTTTCTGTTCTGTTAACCGTAGGACAGGCAGGACCACCTTCCCAGGGATGCTGTTGAACACAGCTGGCCCCTGAAAGAATGGACTCAAAGTCAATACCTTCGGAGAGTCACCGGCTGCTCCTGCGGGAGAGCGACTATCCTAGGGGAATCCAGCTTCTGAAAAACCTGCGCTGTTGTGGGCTGGGCAGAGTTTAAATATTGTCCCAGATGTATTTACAGATTTTGCTCAGGGTTCCTGAGTACAAGGAGTCTTTACTTAAAAGAATGCACAGCTCTTCCAGGGGACAAAATAAAACCCCGAGCGCAGTTAATGGACCTCCTCATTCGCTTAAGGTTTCTTGGCGGTACTCAGTATTTGCCTACTCTTCTTGCAGTGGCTTGCCTTGGCTTGAGCTGGCAAAAGTCCACGTGGGAGCTTGAACTGTCCTTTTCAAACTTCCCTATTACTCCAGTCATGAGACTTCCTCATCAGTCTTACCAAATTGGTAAGAAATCAGTGATATGACACGCGGCAACTTCATCCACCCCACCCATTCCTCCTTTTTCCAGTGAAGCCATCCCTCCAGAGCAGGAGGGGGAGGAGGTTCCCCATTTCAAGGGGACAGCAGTCCCTGCCTCTGTTCTGTGCTTGGTGGCTGGGCACTGCTGCCCCTCTGAATGAGGGAGATGGAGATGGAAAGGTCGGTCTATTTACATGGACAGATATGTGCAGACTTCACAATTTCAAACAGAATTCCTCAGCAGAGATTGCTTAAGTGTACATGACAAAATTCGAGTTTGTCAGAATTCAATTTTTTCATAGGAATGTCTTTTCAGTGACTAAGATTTTCCCAGGAGAATGTTCTGTGATTCGAAATGACATGGCTGGTCAGACCCAGAACAGGAAAGTGCAGGTACAACGCAGCAGGTCTGGGAAGTCTTCATTTCCATGTTCAGTCCCATCACAGGGACTTGAACTTGCGTCTCACATATCGGGTCAGTTCCCCTGTGACAGGGCAGCCGGCAGTGCGGGCCTCCCTCCGTCTCCCCGTGGAACTGCTCTGTTCGGCTCATTCTGCCAGCTGGAGCAGAAGTCCCAAGGTCCCACTCTGCAGAACAGCAGGCGAACACGTGCTGTTTCCAAATCCAGCTGAGGCTGAGACATATCTGTCCCACAGTGACCAAGAATTAATTGCTAGCCATGCATTTTAGCTGAGGGATAACAGAAACGTTAATGTTAATGTTAATCATCAAACCTTTCCGTTCTCCGGTCCGATGGCCTTCCATGCACGTCCCTTAGTCCATCGGGCAGTAGCTGAGCAGGGCAGGTTATGTTTCTAACAGGTGTAGCCTGAGCGCTGGGAAGCTAGGTGATGTATGAAGAGCTTCGTGTAAACACCTGCTCTAAGTTTTGGTCTGCTGAATTTTGGGGAGGTAAAGCTGCTGCTGCTTTGTTTTGGTATGATGATGATAACTGTTCCAGCTGGAGCAAAAATCCAGCGGGTCTGCTCTCCTGCCTGCTGTGGGAAGAGGAAGTTTAACAGGAGATTACAAGAACAAGGGGAGGAGAGAGTCTGCTTTTACACCCTCATGACTTCTGCTGAGCCATGCTGAGACATTTCGCAAACAGAAATTGCATCTAAACTATTCTGTTAAAACTGCCTTTAAATAAAAAATTTCTTAAAACTTAAAGTTGGTCCTCTGATTTAAAGTGCTCTACCAACAGCTGTATAGTAGAAAATCTGTTTGTTTTTAAAGCACCTTTTGAACTTAAAGCATATCACAATATTATAGGGTTCTCTTTTTGAATTATTATTATTTTGCAGTGGCTCCGTAAGAGCAGCTTACAAATACACTTATAGTTTGAAGGATTTTTAGATCAATCCTTGCAGCTCTTACACAGAAATTCTCATAAATACACTGAACTAGGTCATTCTTGCTTTTAAGTGTAAAAAAAAAAAAAAATTAACTCATCATGACATTGAACTCCAAACAGGAGTGAAAAGTCATTAAACAGTGAAAGTTTTTGGTGCTTGGTAAAATTTCCTTCCAGCTTTCTTTGTAGGGAACATTCATGCCGGTATTTGGATGGGATTCATGCATGTCGTGTAGTGGCTTCTTCTCACTGTGAAAGGTGCTTCTCTTAGAGCACGGGAGTTAATTGGAAATAAGAAAATCAGTAGAGCCCTGTCTTTTAGTTCTACAGCAAGGTAAAGGGTCCAAAATCTGCCCCATGACCGATGCCTTGGCAACTCAGATGCACAGTAACCGAAGTGTTCTGCTTTCACTGTATTTTTCTCCCTCAGGATGTTTTATGCCAGTTGGTTGCCCTGAGGTGAAGCACGCAGCCCAGTTTCGGCAGAGAAGGCCAACCTGAATATAACGTGCTAGGTTACAGTGTTTTCCAAATACGAGCCATAACAGCAGTTTCCAAATTTTGAGATATATTTTCAGTGCTACAAGAAAAAGGTCAATTAACCTTGTCCCAGCCGTTCCCATTTTCCCCTCACTGGGGACATGGCAAGGCGGGTGCGCTGCAGGGGGTAGAACTGCACCCCTGGGGATCCCCACGGACCAAAGCGCTCCCACCTCTGGCAAATGCAGGGAGATGGCCAAAGAAACTCGGAGGCACAGCATTTCTCCGAAAATTCTATATAAAGAGGAGGATCACACAATTCCTTGGAGTTGTTCAGCAGGGAAACAGCAGGCTACAAGGCCAGATCTTCTTCATTAGTGATGGGTTAAACAACGACGGCTAATGCAGTAGCTGCCATGCAGGGTGATCTCAGGAGAATTTTCTGGGCTTAAGCCACTTTTATATGAGCTATTTCAGTGTAGTACTGGAAATTTCATTGCTCCTGATACATACGTGGTGATAAAGATGTTGATTAGATCATTACACTTCATCTAGCACGCACTATTTCTAGATGTTCCTTTCTAATATATTTGGAAACTAGCAAATCTCGCTGAATTTATTTCTAGTAACAGAACAAATTAAAAATGCTTCTTGCTGTGTAAGCAGTTGAAAAACCTTTTGTTTTTCTTCTTTTGCAAAGACAAGTACTTTTAATATGCTATTTGGATGTGTTCAGTGAATGAATGTACATACAAGAGCCTAAGTTTGCAGTTATTTTTACTTAGCAGATGTGGAAGTTTCTAAGGAGGGGGTTTCTGAAAATAGTTGCAAGTCTCTGAACTTGCTCAGCATTTCAAGAATAGTTATTTCCATCTTCCCTTGAAGACATATTTTAACTTGTCAAGTCCCATGAAGATGGACGCTGTTCAATATCTAAAAATTATGTCTACTGGGTTTTAAGTTAAGGAACAACCTAGGAGAAAAGTGTAAGTTCCTCTGAAGGGATCAGAAACTTTCCAGGTGAGTCCTTTTGATCCTGTCAGTTTAATGACAGGCACTTTAAAAATGTTTTTAATGTTTCTGCAGAGATACTGTACCGCTGACTTCTGAATTCCTCTGGGAGCTTCGTCCCGTTGTGCGGGGCCTCGTGTCCTCCGTTTTTCCAGGGAAAAGCCCTGGAACAGTTCTGCTATTGTGAGACTGGACTCCGCAAGCCTAGGAAGAGTTTGCCCTCCCATTACCACGTTCCTTTGTGACTGAATACAGATGGCAGGAATGTTGCAGCAACACAGGGCAGCTTTCTAGAGGGTAGTGGTTAAGGACCCTGTACGTTGGCTTCCTAAAGCAGACTGAAAAAAGCAAGTACTGGTATCCCCTGTTGAAATCACAAAGCCAAACGTTTCATCTGTCTTTGCATTGAAATGAAGTCTTGTCACAGTGGTTTTTACTGCCAGTTCCTGCAATGTGATTTTCCTATTCTCTTACGTGCCCTTGATCGTGTCAAAACCATCAAACTAAAAGCTTTAATGAAATTAAAAGAAATAAAAGTCGTTCCTTTTCTGGCTGGTGCTTGGATTTTATTCTCATTGTGTGCCTGAGGAGAGATTTGGGCGTTCATGTTCAGATCAGCATGTGTTTTAAGTTGCCTGGATGGTAACAAGCCTCATCCCCTGGGCACACCATTGTGGCCTTTGTCTGACAGGGACCTGACATCCCCTGCCACGAACGCTGCCCGTGCATCCCCTCCCCAGAGCTGGGCATGCCCCTGCTTGGGCTCATGGAAAACCTCACGGGGTGCAGCATGACAGCAGGGGTGCAGACAGCACCAGTGGGTAGCAGCGCTGTTCTGAAGGGTTTTGATCTGCCAAGCGCGTGTTAAACCACAAGCCGTGTCCCTGCCTTCACTCTCTCTGCAGCTGTACACACTGTGCTCAAGGGCTTTCTGCGTGTCCGGGAGCCGCGCTGCAGGACGGTTCAGCAAATGTCACGACGCTGCTATATTTACCTGTCTGCACCGTGGCCTCGGATAAATCATTCCCGGGCAGCAAACAAATCCCCCTGTACTGTGCTCTGCCAACAATTTACCCGCGTGTGTAAGCTCCAAATTGAAGACCTTGATCCCCAGGACTTTTCTTTCATGTGAGGATATATCATGCATTTTCTTTTCTGGCAACAGGTTTTTCTTCAAATAGTATGATATCAGAGTGCGGTTTTTTTACTTATTTCTGCAAGAATAAGCTTTCTTCCTTCTTTTCCCAGACTCCCATTTGTTATCAATGGCATAGTCCTTCTTCCATTTTAATTAAAACATTGAATAAAAAATCCTCCCTATGAACAAAACTGGGAATGGTCCCCACTTGAGTCCCTTTTGGTGAAATCCTGCTTATGCTGGCAGCAGCGTCAGTTTTGCTTTCAGCCAAAATAAGATTGGGGGTTCCAATAAAATCTGCATTACCTTTATAAATAGCAAAACCTTCCTCTGCTCTCCTCCTCCCCACAAAAATCCCAAAACATTGTAGCTAGCGTTGGTTGTTTGCTTTTGTAGGGAGACTGGAAAGACCCAACGGGCTGTGATGACAAACCTGGTTCTTTATCAGTGACACGGTCCCACAGCTGTGCAGAGGTGCTGCTCCAAGGACACCTCCTCTGAAAGAACAGCAGTCTTCAAGCTGTCAGCCACGCAAACCTGCTTTTTAAGAGGGCTACATATGAAAGAACGTTAGAAGCAAATACTATAATGTATTTCTGCTATTGAAAATACTGATATCACCATAAAGAATAATTTATAGTGTGCATAGAAAAACAAGAAAACAGAACAGGTGGATAACATTGTTAACATAGGAACAAGGCAAAAGCTGTATTTCCCCAGTGGTTTGCTAAGATGTCCCTTCTGCTATCAGATTTTTAAGTTTCTTACTGTATTCAGATTTCCTACTTGTATTTATTCCAGTGGCATCAGTCTTTCTTTTGCCCTTTTTTAAAATTCAGCAACAGCCCGTGCCTCCAGACATGACTCACAGCCCTGCCCTCGAATCACTTTGCTTCCTCGCTTCTAACCTCCCCACGACACAAGGCTTCTCCTCCCTTCCCTCCTCTCTCAGGATTTTACATCAGGGTCGGTTTAGGTCACCATACATTATTCACATAGCATGCACGCGATTTGTGTGCCTGTCAGTGAGTTATAAAAGGCAGGACGGCTTCCCTGGCAGTTGTCCTTTTCTGTGCGACCAAGCCAGGAGGTTTGGTACGCTCTCAAGTTGTTCATTCCTAATTGTGTTTGAGAAGCAGTGCCTGGCATCCTTTGTGCGCCCTGCTGGGGCAGCTTTCCCTTACCCCCACACGCTGCCTTGTGCAGCGGTCCCAGCTCACTGCCCCCAGCCAGCCTGCACGAAAGAGGGAATTTGTTTGCCTGAGAGCGACAGGAGCTAAAAATTGTGTTTCCTCTATCTCAATTTGCTTTCTGATGTTGGAGTGTCAGGGAATTCAGGAAAGAGGAGATAGGATAGGGTCAGCCCCTCTGCATCTGAACTGTTGCCTGGAGAGGATTTCAGAGAGGGGAGGTGGCTCACAGGACAGCCCGTGATGCTGCTGTCCATAACAGACAGTCAGATAAAGAAGCCGCTCAACCCACTTTTGCTAAACAATTTAAAAATGTAATTGAAGGGAGTAGCCCATCCTTCATCATCAGGGTCCTGCAAAGCTGAACAGAAGGTAAAGGACAGGCAGTGGAAAGATGCTCCTCAGGGAAAAAATAGGAACTTAAAAGCACAAACAAGTTGACCCTGCAATAAAGCAAAGATTGTTTTCACAGATCAAATGCATAGAAAATATTTTCCAGTTATATATCTTTAAAACATTTGTTGATATTTCAAGGGAAGTGAGATGCAGAATTATGAACGTTTTGTGATTCCTATGAGAAAAAGAAATGCTTGAAATGCATGAGGCAAACAGCCAGAAGCCATCATTTTCCTAAGACTTTATAAAAATGCTTCTAGATGAAAAAGACAACTGGAAGAAAAAACAGCAGATAATTAATAAAAGCAGTTTGATGCATTTCACATCCATCCCTTCCGTGTTCTGAGGGACAGAGCGACTGCAGAGAGGTTTTGTCTCTCTGCTGCTGTACGTGGGACCTTCCGAACAGCTCCCAGCAGCGTAATGCCAAGGTAAGGAGATCCTTTGTACCTGAGGGAAGGGAGAGGTCCTGATGACAAGGCAGTCCTGACAGATTTATGTAGACAACATATGAACTGCCAGACTACTGTGGCTCCTCATAAATCTTCTGCACTTGAAATCCCCTCGTAGGCAGCCATGAATGGAAGGGTGACGTTGGGAAGTGTGAAGTTCAAGGCAGGCAGTTACCCAGCGTGAGTGCCCCTCCCCTTTCACAAACGAAAAATGAAATTACTGAGGACGTTTACAAGGAAGCAATGCTGTTTTTTAGGGGATGTTGTTTTTCAGCGGGGTGCTACCTGTGCAAAGCAGCCCTTCCTGCAACACGCTCCCCCTCCCCAGCCGAAGGGGCGAGTATGAGGATATCGCTGTAACCACGGCAGCACCTCACCCCCAGCCCCGGCATTTGGCACAAAACAGAACCTGCAAGCTGCTGGAGTGCTCTGTGCCCGCTGTCGACAGCATTCATCACAACTGCTATTAGTTACACACAGGAGTTACAAACAATTTGCTCCAGGCAATCTTACCTGTCAAGCTGACAGCACACCGTAGGTTATGACAGTGCTGCGTCAGCTGCCAGAGCCTGTTCCTTGTGCTCCCATTTATCAATAGGACAAACCCATCATTATTTTGCCTACCAACTGGTTAAATCCACAAGATGCCAGGGAGGCTGGGACAGGGATGCTTTGTGGGCTCGTGGGTGGGGAAGAGGCAGCTCCTGATTTTTTTTTTCCCCCTCCCAAACCAAATCTGAGGAAAATAGCCAATGCTGCTTCATTCACAGCTTGCCTCTCCCACCCCCTTTTATTCAATCAATAAGAGCATTTCTCAGATCCCCGTATGGGGTCTTCATGGCCTGAAAGAGCACAGGACCTTTTCCTATGTACGTACAATTAGTTTGTAGGGTAGGAAAGACAGCTCCCTGCCAACGTGACTCTTTTCCAGCCTAATGGAAACCACAGCTCTTCCCTACTGATCTTTTTCCCTTTTGCAAGACCCCCACCCCAATTTACAGCCCATCAGCCTGGAAGATGATCAGGAAATAAGGGATGGTTTATTACAAAGCTGTTAGGAGGATGCTGGACCCTACAAGGAAACACTAGCACTCATTTACAAACAGAACTCAGCATTTTTATTCATTGATTGACTTCCTGCCAGTTTTGATATTTGCTACCACCAGAGAAGAGCGTAAAAACACAGTACAACATTGTTAACCAGTTAAGAACGCTGGAAGGGAAAGCAAATCCCAGTACAGTTGCAAGTAACTTGGTGGAGTTTATAATTTTTTTTTTAAACAGATCCGCAATGAAGCAATAAATATGCTGCTGCACTGAACCAACAACAGGACTTTCGCTAAGTTTGTGGTTTATTGCATTACAGTTTAAAACTAAACGTTATCCATCATCATACATTTGTTCACCAACCAGGCAAATGACACTTTTTTGTATGTTATATGCTAAATGGCTAAAATTATGCAGTAGCTGAACTAGACTAGGACTAGTAGAGGTAGATATTGAATGGGCAGTGCCAGGCAGAAATATTTTGTAAAAGTACTTTTTGCCTTTTGTTATGAACAGTTAGCAGATGTGACATTTTCAATTAAAACAACAAACATCTTAGGAAAACTATTCTAAGATGCTTTGGATTTTCTAGTAATATTTCTCTTGCAATATTCTTACAAACCCTTTGATATGGTCCCTTGTAAACTGGACAATCTTCATCCTCTGTGTTTTCTGCCACGATTTACTTAAGACCAACATACAAAGCTAGAATCTCTGTGAATTTACTACTATTTGCTTGTACTACTCAAAGTAATACACATTTACAGCTTCCTCGGCATGGGAAGACTGTACTTACAGTATTTACAGCTTCAGTAATCCTTCAGTAATAAAAAAGCTATTTTATACTTAATCTAAAATGGAATTTCTATTATGCCACCTTCTTATAACTCACTTTATTCTCCTTTTTGCTGAGCTGTTTTATCAATTGCTCCTGAATATTCTCACTGCTGGCTGTACGCTCTCGGGAAGTCACCTCTGCCTGGAACAGGCATTAAAACTGGTGTTTGCGGACTGCAGCTTTAATTTCCAGCAAATATAACATGACCGTGAGTTTTGTAAGAGCATACACCCTTTGCTCCTTACAACACCCAAGAACAGCTCATAACCGGAACAGTCCTGGAAGCAAGAGCAACCACTTGCCCTCATCTGGAACAGCTTTCATTAATGAACTTATGGACTGCTCGATCCCTTACTGATATTACTAATCATACTACATTCGCATCATTTTCCTGCACAGAACCCCAAAGCAGTATGTTATCGGACAAGCGCAACGCTCACTTCCACACCGTTCAACCTATTTCACATCACCACTTAGGTACAAACCGCGCTTTCAGAGCAAACTTTCTTAAGGGGAAAGACAGGGGAAAGATTTTGAAGCTTAGCTAGCTACCCAGTACAGGACACATAGAAAAAATATTTAAAGAATTCATTAAAAGGGGAAAATAATTTCCATTCAGGTATATTGAGCTGGATTATTATATCAAGTGGTTTCGTTAGCGTTAGTGGCACAGGTGCGGCGGGTGGGATGCTAGCACTGCAGGAACAATGGCACCATTGCTCAAAACCCTCAAAGGCATCATGTTAGACAAAGATCTGAAGTTTTCATATTTGAACTTGCTCATGTGATACTGAAATAGCATTTGCACCTCTGGTTTCTCAAGCCTGATCTCACCCTACTCTCAGTGTTTTCGTTCTATAAAGACAATAATTCAGCCTGGCTGAAGAACAGGCTGTTACACCAACTTCCAGGGTCTATGGTAGCTGGAGCACCTCCAGACCCGAAAAGGCAAACCAAAGCAAACACCGAAGGAAGATTTAATAGGCTAATGGAACATACCTCATCTAGCCCTAGAGAGCTCCCTGGGAAACTTGGAATGTTCTCCCTACACTGGAGAAAAACGGAGCAACAAGCTTCATTCTGTATTCTGGCTGAGGCCATGCACCAGGACGATTCCTCCCCTATGAACATGCAAGTATTAAGACCTCCACTGCAAAAACCCATAACTGTAGAAGAATACAGAGGCTTTTAAGGCATTTAGGATGCAAATAAATGAAAGCAGTTGCTGAGTAGATAATTTTGAGACTATTTTATCTGTTTGTTCACACATACCACATGTCTGAGCACTCTGGTCTCCAAATGGAAAAGGTCAGTACCTCCCCTACCATCTTGGGGCAAACCACCACTTTCAGTTACTTACAGTTTAAGACTGCTTCTGACCCTGGCATTGATTTATGCAACGTGCATTTGCACCCTCTACAGTCTCTATCTAGGGAAACCTGTTGTAACTATTTCCCCCCCAGGAAAGATATCCATGGCATGTCATCACTAGTGGCTCCACAGATGGTGAAAACATCTTTCTCCAGGGAAAATCGTGAAGAATCAAATGAAATCATGTCATTAGTAAGCTGGTGTTCTAGGTCACTCTGATCACAACTGCAATCCCTGCTCACTTTGGCAGCTGAGCACCAGCGATTACCATTTTGGATCTCAGCACGCAAAGGGAACTTTTCACTGTAGCATGGCACTCTGTGCTACTGCTTCCCAAGACTCATTGCTTTGGATTGTAACCATCATTTCCAGCTCTTAGAAACTCCTCCTCAGAAGTCAGCATTGGATTTACCAGGAGAGATGTGAAGATGAAGAAATAGCAATTCCTTTGCCAATTAAAGAACCTTCTTCTTCAGGTAAACTCTTGACTTAGTTTCATTTCCTGGGACCGCAGTCTTCTGGAAGGGGATGAGGAACCTCTTTAAGCCAAAAGCATCATCTCTGAAGCACTATGGATGCCTTTCAGCAAGGTTACAAGTAAGTGTCTTTGGGGAAATCACAGTCACAGATGTGTAGATAGAGGCTTCTAGAAGGCTGACAGCGATATCCTTTCCCACTTGCATAATGAAAGATAACAAGGAACTTTTTGCTTTTAGTTCTTCTCTTTCAACACAAAAACAGGCAGTGAAAAAGTGAAGGAAATAATCCCATTTATAGGAAGCACCCAAAAACCAGAATTTGGAAAAAAAAATTTTGCTTGATGCAATTCACAATCTGTTAAAAAGAGTGAGCACTCATCTGCCTCCAGCTAAGCATCAGAAGCCAAGAAAACGGCAGCAATACTCAGAGGCAAGGCCAAAAGCTCATAGCTTGTGTAGGCAAGATTGAACCATCTTCAGTAGTTGCAGAAGACATGCAGTCCAAGTATCTCAGGCTGCAGAAAAGACTGAGATCTAGACATAAATACCAGAGTCAGTTAAAGGCTCTGTAGGTATTCTAATCCCTAAAAGCCCAGCGGATTAAATATACAAATACAGCAATACAACTTACATTTCTGACATGAACTACACTGCAAACATACACAAGGATAGTCTAACCATGAAAAGAAAGTGGTGCTGAATATACAAGGAACAAAAAACCTGTTCTTCTGACAGTTAGAAAACTACAAACCCCAATAAGTCTTCCTGGATTTAACTGTACGTGTCACTCACTGAATTCCACGATGTGGAAGAGGAAGGCTGTGTATCCACATGACACGTACTCTGTAACTGAACTCCTGCAGCAAAGAAGGCACTCACTTTATAAGCTGTAGTTTATTTTCTGCTCTGTTCTATATGATGAGCCTATAAAAAAAACATTTTAGCACTTATAGCTATGTTATTAACATAGTAACTTGTAGACTGAAGCTTGACTTGGAAAATAAAATTCAACATAACATTGGTGGAACTTAAAAGCCAAGTAATAAAGCATTCTGTGTTAGAGGACTTCCCAGACATTCAGTATTTACATATTATGCATTTGCACTTTATACTCAACAACCACCCATCAGCAGTGACATTATTAGCGTAACTGGACAGCACAGTAAGCCAACCCTGAGCTGCACTCTAGTGAACCCATTCAAAGTACAACAGAGATTGGTTTAAATATTCACACAATTGTTTTTCAAAACATTTTATTGCATTATATTTGGTACCTTATGTTCGACAAAGGAAATTACATCTGTAACTGCAGGAATAAGAAGCTGGTCTGTTATTGAAAAAAAATCTTGGGCCCCTTAAAAGTTACAAAGTCTTGGGCTTGCCTGAAACAACTGAGCAAGAAATATATTCTTAGAAATGTAGGGCTTCAAGTATTACAAACCTGTGACACTGTGGAAAAGTTCCAGAGGTATCTAAACTGCAGCACTTTTTTATTTTCTGCATAACGTGAACAAGGCCTGCTGAGGTTTTAAACTATTAGTCTCTTGATCAGTCAAAATGGTAGTCAGGAGTTCTCCTCTTTGCAACTTCAAGCCATAGTATGTTCTCATTTTGTTTTCACTCTACGTGAAAAATGCATGCTGTCTTTCTAATTAGTTGGTGCCACATCACAGTGCATAATTCTATTTGGTTCTTGCATTACAGTTTTAAAAAGTTTGGCCAACGTATGCTGATAGGTTCATCTCAAGAACAGCAATGTTGATTCTCCTCACCCCAGCCCCCAAGTTTAATTCAAAGAGAGAGAGAGTTTTAACTGGTTCCTTCAGTTAAAAACTGTGGTGCAAGAACACCAAACTGATCGTGTACAGTGAATTTCAGAGACACAACAAGCTTATTGAACACACTATGTTTCTTAATTCTGCTCGATATCCGTATGTCCCAGCATCCGCAACATAACACGTACGTTGCAGGTTTCTCTGTATATTCTGATTCACATTGCATACTTCCTATGGACAGAATCATCCCCCGTATCAAAATCAGTCAGATGCTAAAGCCCCATCAACTCTTTGTGCTCAGTGAAAGAATCCAGTGCTAAAACAGCATTTTTGCTGTCTGAGATAACAGTAATCTCACAAGACAAATTTAAGGTAATATTTCTGCCACACACCTGCTCCAAGGGCTATACGCCTCCAGATTTCATATAAATTAGTTTAAAAACATGGGTAGGTAGGTAAGGAGAAGGGGTTTTTTTCTTCAATTTTAGCAGCTTTTAATTTTTAAGAAACCGAACAACCTATATCCAGTAATATGTTAGATATTTTATATATATACTTTGTCAGCAGGATAAAAAGAAGTAAAACTATTTGAAGGCAACATTTTTTTTTTCCTTCCGTTCTCTGTAAGTTAGAACAATTCAGCAGGTGCGTGACAAAAATATTATACACCAGATATGGTCCAATGTCATTTTTTTCCAATAAAGTTTTCATATTTCATTGGCCAGTTCTTCAGGTTCTGCAGAACTATCTCCATTAACTGTGATCTTCATATCCTCTTCATATCCAGGGGGCATGAAAGCCAAAGCATAAGGGAAAAGCTTATGACAATTTGCTCTGTAAGTTTCAGATGCTTCTTTACAGTCTCCAAGGCTACCGTCACATAAAGCTTCTAATACCTCCATACAAGTCTAATTAAAAAGAAAAATAAAGCAGCGTTATGGTTTCTTAAACATTGATCTGAACACTCACAAACCAAAAATATAACACTACAGAAAAAAAAAAACTCCAACTAATTTTTTCAGGTTTCCATCAGTATCAAATGACATTTTTCTAACTGGACACAGCACGAAATACCAGTGTAGTCTGAATCAAAATAAGGCAGCTTAAAGGGATTTAAAAAACAGCTAGAAATCTTGACTGAAGATTAATTTGTCACCTGTTCCTTGTTTTCCTAAATTGATTCTTACTAGCTGTCAACCAAGAATCAGGCTCACTTGCAACTGAATGTGTTTTTTGGGTTTGTTGTTCATTGTGTCCCCCCTGCCTCTCTCCAGTCTTTGAATAAACCGAACATCTCAGCAATACATAACACGCATTTGAATTTTAGTGTTCACAAATAAAAACAATGAATCCAGAATATATACTATAATTTCCTAATAATCACTTTCATGAATGTGCTTTCAGATAGAATTAGAAGAATTGTGGAATATAATTAAAATGTAAAAATAGCATCAGCTGAACAACCATAATTAGATGTGATAATATTTCTGGTAGGGAAAAAAAATTTACATTTAAGGATATGCGACTTAATGCCTATAACTAGTGAATCAAAGCAAATTACTCAGCTATTACCACATCCTTCAGATGTATCTGCAGTTGCATATCCACTTTTGTTTGTGATTTAAAAGAGAAAAATGAAAGTTTCTGCATTTCAATCTGCATTCCAAACATGAGAAACTGACCTAATATCCTTCACTAAAGCCTAGCAGCATTTAATATCCTTCCATGTCATGTATGCTACTATCAGCACAGTGAGCTAGCCTTTTTCCCCTCCTCTGACATTTACTACAGATTTTATTTATTCTGTGTATTGAGGTTGATTGTTCTGTCCTCCTGCTATGGGGTTATGAAGCAGAATTTCAACATTTGATGAACTTCTTACTTGACTACATACTAAAGCCAAAAAGCACCTTTTACTACAACTCTGACTATTCACACAGCTTGCAGGGGGATGAGTACGGAAAGCCTTCACAGAGTCTGAGCCACTCCTCAGCCAATCTTTTCCTTGTGAACAGTTGCTTGCGTAACAGCTAAAGCTGAGACAGACGATAACCTTTTCTTATTGGGGAGTTCTAGCATCTTTTGCCATGTGAATTCTCTTGTGTTTAGTAAGATTTCCCGTTACCCACAGCAGTAACATGGTTTCTGCTGCTAGCCAGCCATGCTCACATTATGACAAAACTGAATTAATGTAAATGTGAGAAGGACATTAAACATCTTGGTTCAGATGAACCTGCTGCCCCCTTCTCTCACGTGACAACCCAGCCTCCTTACCAGAAGGCATTGCAATTGCTTCAGCTTCCTCTTATCTCTGTAATCTGCATAACGTTTCCATAGCTATACCAGAAGAAGTTGTTTACAATTTTATAAATGTCTTACCTGAAGATTTCTGTTAATGAGGGATTCATCCAGGGTCATTGCCAGCTCCACTGCTCTTTTCTGACTGGAAGGATCTAAATAGTACATCATTTTGGCAGCTACGGGAGGAAAAAGAAAAAGCCCCATCACCCAGTGGATGACCAAAACCATCTTATACACAAACATAAAATAGAGATAATATGACTAAGAGGGGA